>SJYA01003224.1:397541-424902 GCA_006410615.1 Neotragus moschatus
GGGTGGGGGCAGTGGGAGGGTGGGGGGTTGAGGGAAAAGAGATGCCAGGGGCCAACTGTGCACCAGCAGAGAGTAACCCATCCGGACCAAAGGGAGTAGACGGCTCCCAGCGAGATCTCTCCAAGAGACAAAGTGGCTCAGATGGTAAAAAATCTGCCTGCAATGCAGGAGACCTGGGTTCGATCTCTGGGTTGAGAAGATCTCCTGGAAGAGGAAATGGCAACCCACTCCAGTATTCTTGCCTGGAAAATTCCATGGACAAGGGAGCCTGGCGAGCTACAGTCACCCAGGTCCCAAAGAGTCAGACATGACTGACTTTCACTTCACTTCACATAACTGGACATTTTGAGAAGAGACTGAAGACATTTTATTGAGACTGATGATGAGAGCAAAGAAAACCAAGAAAATTAGTGATGCCAACAAAAGGTTGTGCAGGAAATAAAAAGTAATCTGATTTACTGCGTGGATCAGCTATGAGTAGAATTTTATAGTCATGATAATATTGAACCTGCGTATTTATAAAAAAAAAAAAATACCTACTGGGAGCATGGGAGATGGGAAGAGTGTGCACAGGTGGTAGGGATGGGGAGGAGAGAGCTATTAAAAAGTTCCATCTCCAGTGGTAGTCTCTAAGGGCGAAGCATCTAAGGATTACTACAGACGTAGCACTTAGGTTTTCCAGGTGGCTCAGTGGTAAAGATGGAGAAGGAAGTGGCAACCCACTCCAGTACTCTTGCCTGGAGAATCCCAGGGATGGCGGAGCCTGGTGGGCTGCCGTCTATGGGATAGCACAGAGCCGGACACGACTGAGGTGACTTAGTAGCAGCAGCAGCAGTGGTAAAGAATCCGCCTGCCAAACAGGAGATTTGGGTTCCATCCTTGGATTCGGAAGATCCCCTGGAAAAGGAAACGGCAGCCCATTCCAGTATTCTTGCCTGGAAAACCCCATAGACAGAAAAGCCTGATGGGCTACAGTCCATGGGGTCCCAAAGAGTCAGACATGACTTAGCAACTGAGCACACAGGCAGCACTTACACAAGGGGTAAAGCCACGGGGAAAAGATAGCCAAACAAGAGGAAAGATGGTAGCTTCTGGGAGAAGGGGGAGGAGGAGGTCTGACTTTTTCATATCAAACTAGTTAGAATAATGTGATGCTTTGAATAAAGGCATCTACAACTTTAATAAAACCAAAACCAAAGGTTGAGATCAATGAGGCAATAATGTATTCTAGCTACTGAGAAATCTTTTTGAGCCACTAGATGGTACTATTGGCCCCTTGTGGAATTTGCCAGTGCCAGTCCAGGGCTTGCTGGTCAGTAATTCTACTGGGTTTTCCCAGGATAAAGTGAGATTTATTTCCAGAATAAAGTGAGATTTGATCAATAAACTTAAGAATGAAGTAAAGTTGTTTGTTCTCTTTTATCTTCAAATAGTATCCCTCTTTGTGGAGCAGGAGAAAAAAAAAAATCATTCACTCCTAGTGTTGCAATAATTGAAAGCTGCATGCATGCTGGGGACAAAACCCAGACTCCTCTGGCGGTTGAGTGTCCCAGGTCCTAGGTGCACAGGTGCTGGTTCAATAAAATCGACTGTGCAGCCAATGGTGGTAAATGTCGTCCTGGGGCACCTGGGCCCGGATTCAGGAGTAGGAAATTCAGGAACGGGAAGCTGGTGTTGGAATAGCTGAAGCTACAGTTCTGTTACAACTGGAATTCCATGAGAGCCCATGAAAGGTGTCCTGGGATTCTCACCCAACAGGTGGGTGCTTACCCGGGGAAGCAGGGCCACAGGCCTGGTGATCAGGCAGGAGCAGGAGGCACACAGCGGGACCTGCAGAGCCGCTAGTGTGTCTGGTAGGCAGAGCAGTGGCTTTTCCCCTCGGCTCCACTGTCCTTGATTTCTCTAGCTCTGCGTAAGCAGGGAGCTGTGGGCACACGTCTCTGATCCCCCTGCAGTGTTGAGCACAAGCACTTTTCATGAGATGAGTGCCATTAAATAAATTCTTTATTAACAATGGAATGATATAGGGTCCGCCCTGATTTCTTGACACCCTCATCCTTTCACGGTGTGGCCACCACACCTGTCGTTCTGATCACAACTCTCCGTCCAGCTCTGGACCCACTTCTGCCTCCTCCTCATGTTACTGAGTCCAAGCTCTCTCGGCTCGCCACAAGATAAGTCAATGAATCTGAGACAAGGTGTTAGGATCAGGGAGGGACTTTATTTAGGAATCACCTGACTAAGAAGATGGCAGGCTAGCACCTCAAAATAACCATCGTGTCAGGGCCTGGTTGCCAGGTTCTTTTATGGATCAGAGATGGGGGGAGGTGAAGAAACAAAGCAAAAAGACTATTTGATCCTTGCAGCTGTCCCCTGGAATGGCAGGGGAATGTGTCAGTTTCCCTTCCTTACAGTCCTTCACAGGTGGGTGGCTCAGGTTATCTCCCTGAGGCAGGGCACTCTAATAATGAAAAAGGGTTAAAGTCACAGAAGCGGATCCAGTGGGAATTTAAAATTAATCCTACCCGGTCATCGTCCCCAACCCCCAGGCATGAGCACGGTCGCAGGTCTGACTTCTTTCCCTCTCTGCCCTCCTCCAGGTGTCTAAACTGGCCTCAGAGTCCCTGCTCCTCTCCATAGATGGCATACCAAAATCCATGCCTCTGCCCCCAACTCCCTCAACCCCAGCCACCACTCCCTCCTCTTAACAATTTTAAGTGGGCAACTCACTCGGCCTTTGGTCTGAAATCTATGCTTTCCAAGCGCCCTGCTTCTCCTGCCTTTAGTATCCCCATCAGCAGACTCAGTGTTTGCTGAATGAGAGGATGCCGGGCACTGGGAATTTCTAGGATTTGAAAAAGCAAAGTGGCCCCACCTCTACAAGGACCTTGTAGATTGCATGTGGAAAGGAAAGCCAGGAAACGGAAGCCCCAGCAGTGATCAGGGCCTTAGGGAGGGGAGTAGAAGGGGTACCATGTACTCAGGAAGAGGCAGGTCTCAGGGTCCCCAGAGAGTCTAGGAAGCTTAGCCTGGTTCAGCTCCAAGCCCAGCTCTGCCCCCTGGTCCCCTGATAGGCACTGACATCTCCTGAATCTTTCTCGGCTGCATCTTCTGCCTAGAGCTCTCTCTCTCTCTCTCTCAAACCCTAGTGTGCATGAGAGTTACTCGGGGTGTGTGTGTGTCTGTGTGTGTGTGTATGGGCACGCGCTAAGTCACTTTGAGTGAGTGAAGTCTCTCAGTCGTGTACAACTCTTTGTGACCCCACGGACTGTGGCCTACCAGGCTCCTCTGTCCATGGGATTTTCCAGGCAACAGTACTGGAGTGGATTGCCATTTCCTTCTCCAATGAATGAACTGAACAAATACAGTAATGCAGACTAGAGGAGAACAAAGATATATTTCAGGTCCCTGAAATGTGACAGGGACAATCAGAAACAGCATTAGAAAGCAGAGCTCATGCTCAACATTGGCAGGCAGAAGGAACAGGACAAAAATAAAAGTGAAGTTGTCACAGAAAAGCCAGCCTTCTACTAAGTTAGGTATTGTGGGAGACTGTTAAGTCACATATTAGCAGTCTCACCAATAAGGTGACCACATCTGCGATCAGAATTTTCAACAATAAAATTATTTACATATGTATAATATAGTACAAATATTTTTCTAACCTTTAATTTCCCAAGTATGTTCACTCACATCTGACGTCGTGTCCAACTCTTTGCGACCCCATAAACTGTAGTCTGCCAGGCTCCTCTGTCCATGGGACTCTCTAGGCAAAAATACTGGAGTCACTTGGGGGATCTTATTAAAGTGAAACTTCTCTTAGAGCAAGACTAGGGTGGAGCCTGGGATTCTGCATTTCTTACATGGGTCCTGGGAGTGGTGCTGATGCGGCTGGACTGTGACCACACTGTGCATCCTCAGGTCCCGTCACCCATTGCTCTTGTCACCACAGGGCAGCATCTGGGCGGAGCCTACAGATATGCTTCCAGCCCCTTATCCTAGACCGTGCAACATGGGAAGCTGTGCAAGCTTGGGAACCAGTGGTGCTCAGAGGTGACCCCGGCAAATGCGGTCTCTGCCATGGTGGGGGTCACCAAATAGGTGCTCACTGAAATGAGTGAACGAGTGAATAATATGCAAACCCCCTCCAGGAAAATCTTCGCAGAAACGGCTTTCATAATTCTCTGTGACTCAGAAATCTTCAACAGATACTTCCCATCTGTGGAGTAAAGTTCAAATTCCGTAGCTTGGCATGCAACATCCTTGTGAGAAGCAGCGTTCCATCCATCACGTTATTGCATTAGTTTGCTAGGGTCCCTCTAACAAAACGCCCCAGATCTAGGGGCTTCAACAATAGAAATTTCCCACAGTTCTGAAGGCTGGAAATCTAGGATCAAGGTGTGGGGCAGGTTCAGTTTCTCCTGAGGCCTCTCTCCCTGGTTTGCAGATAGCTGTTTTCTCCCTGAGACTTCATACAGCCTTGACTATGCTTGTGTGTCTCCCTGTGTGTCAATTTCCTCTGTTTATAAAGATCCAGGCCCCATTGGATTGGGGCCTATTACAACAGATGCATTTTAACTTAATCACCTCTTCAAACGTCCTGTCTCTAAAGACAGTCACAGTCTGCAGGACTGGGACTTAAGGTTTCATTATCTGAATTTGGGGCAGAGGCACACAATTCAGCACCCAGCAGTTAGGAATATGACTGCTTAATCTGACAAAACTGGGTCCTGAAATTCACTGTTAAAAACTGTACCAATGAGGGACTTCCCTGGTGGTCCAGTGGTTAAGACTTCCCCTTCCAATGCATGGGGTGCAGGTTCAATTCCTTGGGGGGTAGATAATATCCCACATGCCTCAGGGCCAAAAAACCAGAACATAAAACAAAAGCAATATTGTAACAAACTCAATAAAGGCTTTAAAAAATATGTTGCCTTTTTTTTTTTTTTTAATTCTCTGCCAATGAGAGGATATTTCTCTTGTTTGAGCCTCCTTTTCTCATCTGAGAATGATGATAACACTACCCACCTCAGGAGGTTACTAAGAAGCTTAAAAGCACTGTCTTCTGTGAAGAAGAAGAGCTTAGCACATAGTAGTCAGTCAATTACAGCCACCTGTCATCACTAAGGCGCAGGAAGCTCAGAGGAGCCACCCCACCTCTGAGGCCAGAAGTGGCGCCCAAGGTCAGGGGCGGCAGCTGGGAGGAGCAGCCCAACGTCCAAGGATCTGTGGCTGCACGGGTAAAGGAGGGCCTAGAGGAGCTAACCCACATTGAAGGTCAGAAAGGGCAGTGGTGTGGAGATACCCCTCATCCAAGGTAAGGAGCTGAGGCTGCACTTTGCTGGAGCAGCCGTGAAGAGATACCCCACGCCCAAGGTAAGAGAAACCCAAGTAAGATGGTAGGTGTTGCAAGAGGGCATCAGAGGAAAGATACACTGAAACCATACTCACAGAAAACTAGTCAATCTAATCACACTAGGACCACACTCTTGTCTANTGCGAAGAGTTGACTCATTGGAAAAGACTCTGATGCTGGGAGGGATTGAGCGCAGGAGGAGAAGGGGACAACAGAGAATGAGATGGCTGGATGATATCACTGATTCGATTGGCGTGAGTCTGAGTGAACTCTGGAAGTCAGTGATGGACAGGGAGGCCTGGTGTTCTGCGATTCATGGGGTCCCAAAGAGTCGGACACTATTGAGCGACTGAACTGAACTCAACTGTCATCACTTCTCACACTTCCCCTGCCCTTCAGCCCAGTAGCAATCTCTCTCTCACTGCAGGTCCCTGAGCCCTTACCTCCCCGAGGTTTTTTTCATTCTAGCCCCCTCCTCATATTCCCGTTCTAGTCTTCTTCGTGCTCCACTTCTCGCTGCAGTCAGGGATCCTTCCACCCCCAGGCTCTGTCAGTGTCATGATCAACTCTACACACCATTCCATCAATTAGCACCTGAGAATTAAAACCCCAAGTTGTCAATTTGTCTGCACATAGGCTGACCCTCCCAATTAGACTGTTAGGTATTTTAGATCAAAGCTCATCGTTATATTTTTTAGTGCTTATCAAAGTGTCCTAAATGTAATGGACCTTAACTTACATACAGTCAATATTCATTCATTGTATGTGTGTGTGTGTGTGTATATATATATATATATATAAAATGCATATATATGGCTTCCCTGGCAGCTAAGCTGGTAAAGAATCCACTTGCAATGCAGGAGACCCCAGTTCGATTCCTAGGTTGGGAAGATCCCCTGGAGAAGGGATAGGCTACCCACTCCAGTATTCCTTGGCTTCCCTGGTGGCTCAGTCGATAAAGAATCTACCTGAAATGAGGGAGACCTGGGTTTGACCCCTGGGTTGGGAAGATCTGCTGGAGGGGGGCATGGCAACTCACTCCACTATTCTTGCCTGGAGAAAGAAAATGGACAGAAGAGCCTGGTGGGCTCCATAGAGTCACAAAGAGTTGGACATGACTGAAGTGACTAAGTACACACGCACACACACACACACACACACATAATGTACATATGGGGAGTGGTGGTTTTAGCCTAAAGAAACCACGAGAAAGAGGCATATCATTGACTGATACATATCTGCTATTTATGGACGGGCTGGATGCACAACTAATGTACGAAGAATTCTCCTGACATGAGAGAAAAATACTTAAAATATTTGTCTTAGAAGAGTCTTAGTTAGGACTTCAGAGGGTAACTCAACAAACTCTTTTAATTAATATTTTATCTGGCTGGAAATATTTATGAGACATTACCAGCCTCATAAATGCAAATGGAATTTCTATAAATAGGAGAAAAAATAATTTCCTGTGTGTCATACTCTGAGGAGAAAACTTTAATTGTGAATTCATCTATTGCTCGACGGAGGAAGGTAAGAAGCAAGGAAGGGTGCACAGAGGCAGTGGTGCTGTGCACTGATTACCATGACGACACATGAGAATTTTCCATTGCTTTTGAACGCTGGCCTCATCAGCGGCAGACAACGAAGGGTGCACTTACACCTTCCAAGCCCCCTGAGTAGTTCTTCAATTGTGTCCCCCATGCTCAAATGTCACCTATGCTCTCTAAAGGATTTGAGCATGAAAAAGTCAAGGTTTACTTCAATCTGTAACAAGCAGTCAGGAATAGAATCCTCTTTCTCTTTTTTTCAGGTCTACGCTGTGAACTGGACCCAGGTTCTCTGCCTCCGGGCCCAAGGTCTATCACTGTGAGAACATTTACAAAATAAAATGGTGTTACCCTACATTCTGCTTCACAACAAGCCAGGCTTCCCCTATCAGGACAGAAGAAATTCCATGGTCTTTACGCTGAACCCAGGACAGAACATGTCCTGGGTTCAGGACATGCTTAAAGTGGCTGTCATGTGGTCCACAGAAGTGCACCATCAAGACCTCTTGGAGAACTCGAAAATGAGGGACTAAAGAATTCTCTGCTCAGAGCGATAAACCATAAGATCAACCTGTGATGGATGAGCAGGAAGACAGGCTACATCCACTAAGGGATGAGATTTCCTGGTTAGTCAGAACCACAGCAGCCTCACTCAATAACGACCCTGTGCGGAGAGAGGAGAGGGAGGCCCAGGAAACCTACCTGGCTGCTCTGAGCTCTGTTGCTGGGGAGGGTGCCTGGGCTGTGGGCTGTGCGCACACTGATCCAGGGCAAGAGGAGCTCCCATCAGGTTGCCATGGTGAGACTAAACTGCCCAGCCGCTGCCGTGTTGCTGCGCTTACAGGAAGGGACAGGTTTGGTGCATCCAGCCCCAAGCATTTGTCGCCTCTTTGTAATGAATAAACCAGGTTTCTTGTTTTTGCCAGTATTCACTTGATAAATATTCATGGAAGAGCTGTGCGAGGTGCTGGGGGCATGGCAGAGTACAGGACAGAGTCCCTGCCCTGGTAGACGCTGGTCTCATGCACCTGATCCGGTGCACCTGTCCCCAAGGTGGGGAGACACTCTCAGGGTCTAGGGCAGGGGCAGGGGTCCCAAAGGCTGGGCAATGGCCCAGATGGGCCAAGGAGGCCCCCCACCACCACCTCCATGGACCAGTCCTGAGAGAAGCCTGCCACCCCTGCCCAGACAGCAGCCCTCCCTTTCCAGGGGATCTGAGGTTCCCAAGGGCTTCCCTACAACTCACAGAAGTTACAGACGGAAGGCAGGGGCTCATCTCTCCCCAAGGTGAGGAGGAAACCTAAAAGGGAGGGAAGGGAGGAGGCTGTCAAGTGATGGCTCTTCGTCTGGACTGCTCCAAAGGAAGGCTTCCTGCTACTCCTACCTGGCCACAGGCCACCTGCCTCCAGCGAGGGCGAGAGAACCGCCAGTGATGCGCAGACAGCCCAGGAGCAGCGGGCTGTTTTCTGTTTCTAGACCCGCCCCATCTCCAGCCTGTGAGTCACGGGGACCCCCGGACCCTCATTCCACCCACCGGAGCAAGGTCTCGGGGCTGTGGATGCTGCGCCAGGACTCTGGCCCCTCCAACATCCCAAGGAAAGCCTCCCGCCTGCTAGGTTCCCATCTAAGAAGTGCGACTAAATTTTCCAGCTGCCCCCTCAACGCACCGCGGAGTGAAAGAGCAGCCCCTCCAAAGCTGAACAAAGATTTCTGCTCGCCTAGTTTCTTCCTTCTTGCGGTCTGCTGCACCGCACCCACTAAACACGCGCGCTTTCACGCGTGCACACGCTCCCACACACGCACCTGCGCGCGCGCATGGATCCCGGCCCTTGGCACCTGCACGACCAGAAGCCCAATCCCGCCACCCCCTCGCCCCCGTACCACCAGCGGGGGTGGCAGGGAGGTGGCGGGAGTCTGGGGGCGAGGTGGGGGACCGCAGGGAGAGCGGGGAACCGAGCGCAGAGCCGCCAGCCGCTCCCCCCCACCCCCGCACCGGGTCTCGCTCCGCCTTCCTCATCCGATTCATTCAGAACTGATGGTGTCCCCAACACGTCGCAGGGAACCCCCACCCTGCCGCACCCCCCCAACCCCCCACCGAGTCGCCTGTGGTCCTTTACAAAGGTTATTACACATTGTTACACAGATTCATTGTACTGGGGGCAGAAGGGGAGGAGGAGCCGGGAGAGAAGAGGGCGGAGGGGAAGGAGGGGGGAGGGAGAGAGGGAGAGAGACTGAGCGCCTCCCGCCGCTGTCGCTGGAGAAAGGGAGTGACTAGAGGCTGAGACTGGAGGGGGCTGGCGAGAGACGGGATGGCTTAGAAGCCTCTGCCCACAGGACCAACGCAGGGAGAGGCTCTCCGCAGAGTCCGAAGCAGCCCGTGATGGCTGGTGCTGGAGGGTCCCCTCCAGCGCCCTGAGCGCCCCTGCACCGCCTCGGAGGGACACCCTAGAAGTTAGCATCAGTGGGGCTTGGAAGCTCCGACCTCAACAAGTAAGTTGTCTTCTTTCCTCCTCCATTTTTCCCCAGCTCACTGGTTCTGGAAGGCGGGGTGCACGCTCCCAGGGTGCCCACTGTCTGGGAGGAGCTGGCTTCACCCTCACCTGGCGGTCCTGGGAGCCACCTGCAGGGACTGGGAAGGGCTCTGGATGGGTCCAAAGTTCAGCCAGGAGAGCTGAGCTCCCCAGAACAGGCAGGCTACCCTTGGCTGGGAGCTTAGCCCTCAGAGGGCTGTGAACTTGGCTGTTTTGTTCTAGAGCAGGATACCCAGGTTCCCAAAGCCCCCATCGGCTGGGTAGGGGAGAGGCCAGGGCAGTGGAAAGGGGTCATCTCTCCTCCCACATCCCAGGCAGCAGCTTTTCCTTCAAGTGGAGGTGTGAAGAATCCTGGCGGGGCAGTGAGCCCCCCAGCCTTAGATCCTTGGTTTAATCTTGCTTTCTTTCAATTCTGGCCAAATTGGCAACAGGGCTTTGCCGATTCTACCCATCTGCTGCCCTGGTCACTTCCTGTGTGCCTGCCTGTCTCTTTTTAAACATCTTTCAAACTGTTCAGAAAGGCCAGAGGTCAAAGCTTCAAGGTCAAGTTTAGGGACTAGAGCATGGCATCATTATTCCCATGACCCCCAACCCTGAGTGTCTCTCTGAAGACCTGTGGCGCACCCCTTACTCCCACCAACCAGGGCTCTCCTCTCCGGCCTGTGGGGCAGCCTATGCACTGCCAGCTCATTGGACCAGCTCTGGCCCCCAAAGTTCCAGGGCTTGTGCCAGGCATCGGATCAGGCAAGGCCAGCCCAGCACCTGTTCTGGGAGTCCCTTCAAATGCCAGCAGATTCACAGGCCCTTGGGTGTTGGCTTTATGTCAGAGCTTTATGTGCCTAGCTCTCTGCCCTATTCTGAGCCTTTAACAGAGCAGGTACCAACATCCTCATCCTACAGGTGAGAAAAGGCAGCTTAGTGAGGCCATGTAGCTTACCGAAGGTACGCATCTTACAGGTGAGAGACTCCAACGTGTATCACTATTTCACCACTAAGCTATGCACTGTAGGGCTTTTTGCTTCACAAAGTACGTCTCCATGTGGGAGGGCGTCAGTGAAAAGATGCTAGTATTTAGGAACCAAGTCCTGAGCTAGACAGACTCCTGTGCGTTCTCCTGACTCCACTCCTCTGACGTGTTCATCTCACCTGTGTTAGAGGAGAGGCCGAGCCATGGAGTGCTCTGAGCGCTAGTAAGTAGCAGAGCCGTTAACCTCCAGATGCTTGTCCTCTGGCTTCAAATCCAGATGGTTTCCACTGTCAAACACCAAGCCCGAAAGGTGTTTGGCCTTCCCATGTCCACACTTTTCTCAAAACCCAGGAGTAAATCCCATCAACTGACTGGCTGAGGCCCTGGGGCTTCCTAGAATCTGGTGGGAGAACGAAGTGGGCCTTGGAGAGAAAGCCCCTTGGCTGGACTCTGATGTGAGAAGCCTGGTGGGCCTGATTGTGATTTTCAACTATTGATCTGGCCTGAAATGGCCTCACTCCAATGTGGAGGCATGAGGCAGGGACCTCAGAGGAAGTCCTGGGGTGCAGGTGGGGGATGCTTCTTGGCAATAATATCAGGGAGTCTGGAACACTTCCTGTGTGACCTGAAGCATTTTAGGTACGCGATGAGCTTCTGTTTTTCTTTCTCCATTCAGAGCTTTTCGCACTATTCCTCCCACCCTCCCTTGACCTCATGGCATCCCACCCCCCTCCACCATTCAGAACCCACACAATCTGAAACTAACTCCACTTGGAACCTAAGGCTAGAGAAAAGGCAAGCATTTTCTTACCTGAGAAGGAATGTTTGGGGGCTTTATCAAGTGGCTGCTACTTCTCAGTCTCTTCGTTAATCACTAGATTGATAATAAATTGTTAAACAGTATCGATTAGAACAGCACCAGGGCCACTGATGAAAGAGGAAGCATCCCAAGGAGAAATGGTCTGTGCTTTCCCCAAAAGCACAGGGCTCCCGACCTACTCAAACTGTGTTCTAGATTCTCTCTCTGGCTCTTGGACAGAGAGGGCATCACACAGATACAGGCTCTTCTGTCTGCACAGCAGCCCGCCGGCATTAAGCTGAGATGGGTGAGCTCCGGCAGGCAGCAGCAGGAGGAGGTGAGGATGAAATGGGAGGGAGAGAAGGCCCCCTTCCCGACCCCGGCACTGTCCCAGGGCTTCCGGGAGCCCCCTGCTGCCTTCTCTGACCACAGAGTCAGATCCTAGCGGGACTCCCCGCCTTGAGCTCCCCTGAGTCTTTGGGACATCCTGAACCAGGCAGAGCTCTTTCCTCTGTGGGTCCAGCAGAATCAGTGTGGTCCTGTCACCAGCATTCTCCTACCCATCAGGATGTACTGTGGGAACCCTCTGGGGCTTTCTCCCTGAGTCTGCCTGGGTTTCCTGTCCAGGAGACACTAAAGGTGCCAAGCTGGCTCTTGAGGATGCTGAGCGCAACACAGACAGTGGGGGACACCGTCTTCTTCCTTCCTCTCTGCTCCCCTAAATGGCCAGGCTCTCCATGACTCAGGTGGTCAAAGCCATCAGCGACATCTTATGCATTCACATACTTGAAAACTGCACCCAGGTCTGTTTTTGATTTGTTTGTTTTTAAATCAGTTCAGCAACCATTGATTTGATCTCCTAGCATGTGCCAGGAATAATTAATTTTTGAAAACCTTGGAAAAGGATCGTTCGGGCATTAAGAGTTATGCTTTCCACTTAGGAGAATGTTAGCAGAAGTTTGCATTTTCTGAGCAACCCTGGTTGAATATTTAGGCTGCAGATGGGAGGGTGATGGAGAGAAGGGTGGGGCACAGGAAACCATTAGGTGGTTGGAAGGAGCCATTTTTAGATGAAATTTTCACCTTGTCGGAGCTACAGTCAGGTTGCTGAGAACCGAGGGCCATCCTCAGATGTCTAGAAGACTGGTCAGCCATGAAGGAATTGTTCTGTTTTCCCTAAAGATTAGCAGAATGGGAGTTCAAACGTGAAGGATTCCAGGGAGACATTTGGAAAAGAAAAAAAGCTTGAATGTATTTCTCTAAGAGACCTGTGGAGTGGCTTTCTCTGGACTAATTTTAAAACAGAGGGGACAGCTTCCCCTTGCTGAGCTCTGGCTGCTGAGGGACTGGGTACTGGCCTCTGCCAGGGCACCCCAGCTTATCTGGTGCCTCCTACCTTGACATTCTGATAAGTGAGCTATTCTAGTCCACAGAGCCCAGGATGGCAGTTAAACTTGCCAAGGGCTGTGCTGAGCTAAATGTCAGAGCCAAACCTTTAACACATGACCCTGGAGATCCTGGCTTGCGCATCCATGTTAGGTTTCATCATCACTCGAGACCAGAGCAGGCTGAGGGGCAGAAGCTGGGGATGTCTGATTGGTCTGGCAGGTGGCAACAGCACTTCCTGGTCAACAAGGTCAACCTGTGTGGTGGCCAGGGAGGTTGGTGGGGAGAGCGAAAGGGAAGTGGAAGGGGTTCAGAGAGAAATGGTGGCAAGGACAAGCTTTCAGGCTCCAGTTCTCACGTCCCGAGTCTCGCTTGTTTGGGGCTGAGTGTTCTGTCTGCCCTTGCGTCCTCTTTTACATCTCAGGTTCCCAGCTGTAAACTCAGGAAGACCCTACTGCTACCATCCTGTGTTATTTCTTGCTTCTCATCAGTGAAGGGAGGGAAAGTCAAGAGAGAAGTGCTTTCGGGGCTGAACCTGTGCCCCTCGTCCTGTGCTTAGACCCTGCTCCCCTCCCGAGGTTGGGCTGTTGAGTGCTTGATACGCAGAGCCTGGGTGGGAGGAGAGTCATAAGACCAGCAGGGACGAGGTACCACCTCTTCCCAAGGAAGCTGCCCTCCAGCAGGGGTATCAGGTCCACGGCAGGGGTATCAGGTCCACGGACGCCCAGGTTCAAGACATCTTACAAGCAAGGCTATGACAGCTGGCACACCTGGGCTATCGAAGATGACCCTGCCAGACAACAGGGGACACAGACCCCCACCCCCCTAGCCCCAAGTCACGTTGCCTCGGTCACTTCGGAAAGTGCCCTTTATTGTATGGACTTAAAAAGTCTGTCATAGATTGCTGCAAAACTGTGTATGGAGCTCCTGTCGGAGGCCAGACCTTGTGTAGGAACTGGTGATGGAAGAGTGGTTCATTTGCCTGCCCTGGCCAGAGCTCTCTTTCTCCCAGGACTAACTGGGGGAGGTGGACATGCCACAGCACTGGGGAGGGGGGGCAAGGGGAAGCACCACCAGACAGATACAGGGGCCAAGAGGGCCCACAGGGCCAAGGATAGCTTTCCAAGGGGCTCCACAAACCACATGGTCTTGATCACTGTGCCTTTATTGTAAGTTGAGAAATTCAGTAAACTAGCTACTTTCATTTTATTCTTTTTCAAATGGTTTTCTGTATTCTAGTTCTTTCCCTCTTCCATCTAAATTTCAGAATAATTTTCTCTGTATCTACAAAAACTGTGGGATGTTGGTTAAGAGTGACATGGAATCTATATGTCAGTTTGAGGAGGACTGACATCTTTCCTGTGTTGTCTTTTCATCCATGATTACTGTATGTGTCTCCACTTTTTCAGATGTTCTTTGGTTTCTCAGTCGTATCCAACTCTTTGCGACCCTATGGACCATAGTCTGCCAGGCTCCTCTGTCCATGGGATTTCACTAGCGCCACCTGGGAAGCCCATTTTGTAGTTAACACAGTTCTTTTTGATCTGCCAGCAACTAACTGTGTGACTCAGACCTTCATGTTACTTTCTGTGAAATGGGTATAATAGCGAAGAGCAAGTAAGACAGATTTATTTCCCATAGACTGATTATCTTCTCTGTTCTTTCTTTTCTTCTTCCCAACTCTTGCCCCCCACCCTCATCTCATCACTGCGTCTTTTCCTTTCATCCTTTGTGATCTTCATGCTCAGCTCCTGACTCTGCAGCGCTTTCTGTCTCTCTTATTCTCGCCACTTCTCCTGGTCACTAGTACTTCTGTGGTGTTCCTCTTGCTCCTGTTTATTGCATCACATGGGGAGCTCCCTTTTCCTTGCTTTCCTCAGACATAACAAGTGATCCTATGGCCATTCAGTCTGGATTCGTGTCCAGACGTATGACACTAGCTTCGAGGCGGTTTATTCATTCTCCCCTATGCCTGTATTTCTTCGTTTATAAACAGGGGAAGCAGGACTTATGTCACATCTTTTCTGAAGTGGTTAAATGAGTATAAAGCATTTAGAGGGCTTTCCAGGAGGCTCAGCTGGTTAAGAACCTGCCTACCAATGCAGGAGACGTAAGAGACTTGAGTTCGATCACCGGGTCAGGAAGATCCCTGGGAGGAGGGCACGGCAACCCATTCCAGTGTTCTTGCCTGGAGAATCCTGGGGACAGAGGAGCCTGGCAGGCTACAGTCCATGGGGTCACAAGGAGTTGGACAAGACTGAGCAACAGAGCGCACAGCATTTAGAATACAATCTAGTGCACGATCGGCGCCCAGTGGGATTCAGCAACTATTATTGTCTCGCTCTGAGTCTCTGGTCCTTTCTCAGTGGCCCTCTCGCCTTCTGTCATTGTCCCATCTTTCTCATTTGTATATAAGTCTATTTGTATTCACATTATATTGCTTTCTTGATACGGTCTTCTCTGTGCTACTGTATCTCAAATTGTCTGATCGTCATTGACAAATTGGCACCAACCCAGGAAATCTGTCCCTGGGGTTGTTGAGAGGAAACAAGTGGCTTTTCATCTTGATTTAATTATTAATCTGCTTTATTATTTAAAGCAGACAATATCCTCACAGTGCAGGTTTATGGTGAAAAGGATGTATTATCACGATTCTGCTAACTTTCAGAGAGCTAGCCAGCTTAGAAGGGGAAAGTACTGGAGAGACACAAATGTGACGAAAATGTAAAAGCAATTACTTTGATTTCCATGGTTTTTATTTATGACTTTTCATACATCTACTCCCGGGGGGGTGGAGGGTGAATTTGGATTGTGACCAGTGAGCCATGGCGGAGTGTTAAGATGAATAGATGTTAGGATGGGCTTCCTAGGTGGGACTAGTTGTAAAGAACCTGCCTGCCAATGCAGGATCTCTTGCATTGTAAGACGCAGGTTCAATCCCTGGATTGGGAAGATCCCCTGAAGGGGACATGGCAACCCACTCCAGTATTCTTACTTGGAGATTCCCCATGGACAGAGGAGCCTGGTGGTTACAGGCCCTGGGATCACAAAGAGTCGGTCATGACTGAAGCAACTTAGCACACACAGATGCAAGGACTGACAAGGGCCCACAGCAGCAAGCCAAGGAGGCTCAAATGTTCCCTCTTAAGCAAATGAGAACCTGAGTTACAATTGCGGTTCCATAGATGCACAGCCCAACAGTTAGGTACTTACAAAATGTTAAATTGCTTGAGAGGTACATGTGATTAAGCCTTTCAAATCCATAATCCATACATTGAATTAGTCCTGATTTTTTGCCCTTTTAAAAGTTAATGAATGTATTTTTGTCTCTATTTCCACCAAAGGATTGAACTCCTTACTCAAATGCCAGATCTGTCCACTCTCATTTCAGATGAGAATTCCATTTTCCGTTAAACACCCCTCAATGAAACACCATTTAATCTTTTTCTCTTTGCTTATTATCTGTATCATGAACTCCTCGTGTTTTTGTGTCTTTAATGACCAATTAAGTTAGAATTAGTCTACTGTGCTTCAAATAAGGTACATGTTCCTCTCTGATTACCCAAAACTAACGCATAAGCTTATTTCTTCCTTGAAATCGTGGAGGAGTCCCACTCTCCTCCCCCGACCCCGCCACCAAGGATACAGTCTGAATGAGATGCTAGTCTGGGCTGCCTGAGGTTCTGAGGGTCCAGCTCACCCATTTTGCATCCACTATCCCCTTCTCTGTGCAGCCAAGGGCCAGAGTCACTTGCTAGACCCATTGTTAAACCTTTTAGCATTTGTTTTACCCCAAACACTGAAGGCCATTTCCGTGTCTCCAGCGTCATCATCGTGGGAGTGACTTAACCAGCATGTGTGTGTCCTTGGACAATTAGCCAGCTACAAAGTGGGACTAAGGTCATTCGATTCTCTTGAGCCAGTCCAAGAGTTCTGAAAAGGCCCCATGGAGATGCCTGTTACCATCATTATCCCATAGTAAGTCCATGTAGTAACAACACTGGTATTATTTCATACTTCATACCTGCCCTTTCTGCTCGTGCTCAGTCGCTTGTCGTGTCTGACTCTTTGCAATCCCCAAGCAAGAATACTGGAGCAGGTTGCCATTTCCTCCTCCAGGGGATCGTCCCGACCCAGGGATGGAACCCACATCTCTTGTGTCTTCTGCACTGACAGGGGATTCTTTATCACTAGAGCCCCCTGGGAAGCCTGTACCTGGCCTTAGCCAGTAACAATTTGGATTAGGGGACCACCGTACTGGTGTTTGGCAGTGTACCATTTTTTTGGTCAAATAGCAGGTATTTCATTGACATCATGATTCCTGTGGATATTTCCACTTCTCGTACAGGAAAGAGACCCAGGGTTGGGAATCTACAAAACAGTGTGTAATTCAGGTAAAAGTGTGTGGGCAGGGGAGCTGGGATTATAATTCAGGACCAAGATTGCACTCTATCTAGTGCCCCAGGCTTGAATGGACATCAAGTGGAAGAATGGGAGAGTGTGAGTCCTACAGCTTCCCAGCCACGTGACCCTGGGCACATCCCCTACTTTCTCTGAGTCTCAGTCTCCTTATCTGTATAACAGGCGCACTGCGCTTACTCCACAGCGTTGTGGAGATGATTAGGTGTGTTCACACATGTGAGGATCCTGGTTCAGAGACGAGTACACGCACACACACATAAACAGATCATTTCCAGGGAGAGTCCCCAGAGAAACAAGTCAGTATAACCCACTGCAGGAAATAAACTGAACACATATTTAAAGCAAAAACAAAACGAGAGTGAAGGGCATNTATCTTCTCTGTTCTTTCTTTTCTTCTTCCCAACTCTTGCCCCCCACCCTCATCTCATCACTGCGTCTTTTCCTTTCATCCTTTGTGATCTTCATGCTCAGCTCCTGACTCTGCAGCGCTTTCTGTCTCTCTTATTCTCGCCACTTCTCCTGGTCACTAGTACTTCTGTGGTGTTCCTCTTGCTCCTGTTTATTGCATCACATGGGGAGCTCCCTTTTCCTTGCTTTCCTCAGACATAACAAGTGATCCTATGGCCATTCAGTCTGGATTCGTGTCCAGACGTATGACACTAGCTTCGAGGCGGTTTATTCATTCTCCCCTATGCCTGTATTTCTTCGTTTATAAACAGGGGAAGCAGGACTTATGTCACATCTTTTCTGAAGTGGTTAAATGAGTATAAAGCATTTAGAGGGCTTTCCAGGAGGCTCAGCTGGTTAAGAACCTGCCTACCAATGCAGGAGACGTAAGAGACTTGAGTTCGATCACCGGGTCAGGAAGATCCCTGGGAGGAGGGCACGGCAACCCATTCCAGTGTTCTTGCCTGGAGAATCCTGGGGACAGAGGAGCCTGGCAGGCTACAGTCCATGGGGTCACAAGGAGTTGGACAAGACTGAGCAACAGAGCGCACAGCATTTAGAATACAATCTAGTGCACGATCGGCGCCCAGTGGGATTCAGCAACTATTATTGTCTCGCTCTGAGTCTCTGGTCCTTTCTCAGTGGCCCTCTCGCCTTCTGTCATTGTCCCATCTTTCTCATTTGTATATAAGTCTATTTGTATTCACATTATATTGCTTTCTTGATACGGTCTTCTCTGTGCTACTGTATCTCAAATTGTCTGATCGTCATTGACAAATTGGCACCAACCCAGGAAATCTGTCCCTGGGGTTGTTGAGAGGAAACAAGTGGCTTTTCATCTTGATTTAATTATTAATCTGCTTTATTATTTAAAGCAGACAATATCCTCACAGTGCAGGTTTATGGTGAAAAGGATGTATTATCACGATTCTGCTAACTTTCAGAGAGCTAGCCAGCTTAGAAGGGGAAAGTACTGGAGAGACACAAATGTGACGAAAATGTAAAAGCAATTACTTTGATTTCCATGGTTTTTATTTATGACTTTTCATACATCTACTCCCGGGGGGGTGGAGGGTGAATTTGGATTGTGACCAGTGAGCCATGGCGGAGTGTTAAGATGAATAGATGTTAGGATGGGCTTCCTAGGTGGGACTAGTTGTAAAGAACCTGCCTGCCAATGCAGGATCTCTTGCATTGTAAGACGCAGGTTCAATCCCTGGATTGGGAAGATCCCCTGAAGGGGACATGGCAACCCACTCCAGTATTCTTACTTGGAGATTCCCCATGGACAGAGGAGCCTGGTGGTTACAGGCCCTGGGATCACAAAGAGTCGGTCATGACTGAAGCAACTTAGCACACACAGATGCAAGGACTGACAAGGGCCCACAGCAGCAAGCCAAGGAGGCTCAAATGTTCCCTCTTAAGCAAATGAGAACCTGAGTTACAATTGCGGTTCCATAGATGCACAGCCCAACAGTTAGGTACTTACAAAATGTTAAATTGCTTGAGAGGTACATGTGATTAAGCCTTTCAAATCCATAATCCATACATTGAATTAGTCCTGATTTTTTGCCCTTTTAAAAGTTAATGAATGTATTTTTGTCTCTATTTCCACCAAAGGATTGAACTCCTTACTCAAATGCCAGATCTGTCCACTCTCATTTCAGATGAGAATTCCATTTTCCGTTAAAAACCCCTCAATGAAACACCATTTAATCTTTTTCTCTTTGCTTATTATCTGTATCATGAACTCCTCGTGTTTTTGTGTCTTTAATGACCAATTAAGTTAGAATTAGTCTACTGTGCTTCAAATAAGGTACATGTTCCTCTCTGATTACCCAAAACTAACGCATAAGCTTATTTCTTCCTTGAAATCGTGGAGGAGTCCCACTCTCCTCCCCCGACCCCGCCACCAAGGATACAGTCTGAATGAGATGCTAGTCTGGGCTGCCTGAGGTTCTGAGGGTCCAGCTCACCCATTTTGCATCCACTATCCCCTTCTCTGTGCAGCCAAGGGCCAGAGTCACTTGCTAGACCCATTGTTAAACCTTTTAGCATTTGTTTTACCCCAAACACTGAAGGCCATTTCCGTGTCTCCAGCGTCATCATCGTGGGAGTGACTTAACCAGCATGTGTGTGTCCTTGGACAATTAGCCAGCTACAAAGTGGGACTAAGGTCATTCGATTCTCTTGAGCCAGTCCAAGAGTTCTGAAAAGGCCCCATGGAGATGCCTGTTACCATCATTATCCCATAGTAAGTCCATGTAGTAACAACACTGGTATTATTTCATACTTCATACCTGCCCTTTCTGCTCGTGCTCAGTCGCTTGTCGTGTCTGACTCTTTGCAATCCCCAAGCAAGAATACTGGAGCAGGTTGCCATTTCCTCCTCCAGGGGATCGTCCCGACCCAGGGATGGAACCCACATCTCTTGTGTCTTCTGCACTGACAGGGGATTCTTTATCACTAGAGCCCCCTGGGAAGCCTGTACCTGGCCTTAGCCAGTAACAATTTGGATTAGGGGACCACCGTACTGGTGTTTGGCAGTGTACCATTTTTTTGGTCAAATAGCAGGTATTTCATTGACATCATGATTCCTGTGGATATTTCCACTTCTCGTACAGGAAAGAGACCCAGGGTTGGGAATCTACAAAACAGTGTGTAATTCAGGTAAAAGTGTGTGGGCAGGGGAGCTGGGATTATAATTCAGGACCAAGATTGCACTCTATCTAGTGCCCCAGGCTTGAATGGACATCAAGTGGAAGAATGGGAGAGTGTGAGTCCTACAGCTTCCCAGCCACGTGACCCTGGGCACATCCCCTACTTTCTCTGAGTCTCAGTCTCCTTATCTGTATAACAGGCGCACTGCGCTTACTCCACAGCGTTGTGGAGATGATTAGGTGTGTTCACACATGTGAGGATCCTGGTTCAGAGACGAGTACACGCACACACACATAAACAGATCATTTCCAGGGAGAGTCCCCAGAGAAACAAGTCAGTATAACCCACTGCAGGAAATAAACTGAACACATATTTAAAGCAAAAACAAAACGAGAGTGAAGGGCATAGGCGAAGCAGCACACACAGGATACCTGCTCTCCAAGGAGCCGTCTCTGGTCAGGGTGTGTCCGAGTCAAACTAGGGACACTGACTTACCCTGGGAGCAGCCCAACCCTGCAACCACACACACCTTGACTGCTCTAAACAGTAGTCCCGTGCTGAGTCCCCTTAGTCTCATGCTAAGGGGCCGGATTCAAGGGCTCCCCTGGGAGGGAGGCAGGTGGGACCTGGGAGTCTGCGACAGCTACCCAAGGAAGGTCATTCTGAAAGTGGGATGCAGCAGGGTGCTCCCCACCTGAGCACCCCCACCTTACACAGCAACCCCTCTGCAGTGGCCTCTGCAGCTCAGCAGTCAGGACTGCAGTGTGCAAGTCATCGCAGTGACCAAGGGTCCCACCCAGCAGGGCCTCTTCCTCCATCCTTATCCCACTGGAAGCCCCCCGCCTTTCTCCTGGCACGTGCCCCACCCCCCATGCAGTCACAGGACAGTTGTGCATCCCAGAGAGAGTGGTGCCAACATCCATTGAGCTGTGGCATCCTCTTTCCTGGGCATTGGGCCTGAAAATGAAAAGTGAGAATGTTAGTTGCTCAGTCAGGTTCAGCTCTCTGGGACCCCACAGGCTGTAGCCCGCTAGGCTCCTCTGTCCATGGAATTCTCCAGGCAAGAATACTGAAGTGGGTTACCATTCCCTTCTCCAGGGAATCTTCCCAACCCAAGGATCAAACCCAGGTCTCCTGCATTGCAGGCAGATTCTTTACTGACTGAGCCACTGGGGAAGCCCTGGAGCAGGGTTAAAAGGAGCACACTTTCCGTGAGCCCTAGAGAGCAAGGAACGTCCTGGGCACAAACCAGCACCTGGGTCTGCCCCACTCCTCCCGCAGAGCCCTACAGGTTTCCTATTCCAGGATCTCCTCGTGGCTGGTAATCAGCATCCGCTACAGCCCAGCCAGAAACTACCTCATGCCCCACTGCCATAGCACCCTCCCAGGACACTCCCACCACCTTCTCGAAGCATCTATAGTCAGAGTCTCTTCCCACCGGGAGCCACTTCTGCCGTCAGTGAAGCAGAGGATGTAATGCCTCCCTGGGTCCCTGCTCCCTGCAGCATATCTGCAAGGTGAGTGATTGGGAGGAGAAAGCAGGTAGACAGAGGATGTATGGTGAGAAGAGCAGGGCCATGGCAGCCCTCTGCGTAACAGAGGGGATTGTAGAGGAACAAAGCTGTGGGCAGGGAGATGGGGCTGGTTAGGAGCATGGTGGGAACTGAGCCAGTGCCCCATTTCTCCCGTGTGACACCTGCATTGGCCTCCTGGCTTCCTTTGTACTGAGGATTGACAGGCTGTGTTCACGGAAGACTCGTTAGTGCAAACAGGAGAGCTTGGAGGAGAATTTATTGGCATTACCACAACCCTTAAGACCACAATCAGCCTAACTCAGAGTCCAAGCCAACGTGTCCATATGGGGAGGAGCCTCTCTCTGAATGGGGAAACCAGGAATATGAATTGGCTGCTGACAGACCGAATCTGACTCACAGATGGATTTTCTTTGGCTCGCTTTTTGTTTCAAAAATTGTTCAATTAGTTGTCAACATTCAAAAACAGATTTCTTGTTTAAAAGTCTTCATTTCTAGCTTTTTTGGAAAAAGAAAGTAGAACTTGCAAGAGCAGCTCCACAATCTTGCACGAGAGTATTAGCTGGAGCTGAGTAAGGCTGCCCCCTGAGCATGTGTACTCACCACAGTCCCCACCACGCCCTATAGTGTCCCCGAAACCCAGAGGAAGTTTTGGTTGCATTTACCATGTATTTCCCTGGTGATTGCACTTACCATGGGCTTCCCTGGTGGCTAAGATGGTGAAGAATCCGCCTGCAATGCAGGAAACCCAGATTCAATCCCTGGGTTGGGAAGACCCCCTGGAGAAAGGAATGGCTACCCACTCCAGTATTCTTGGCTGGAGAATCCCATGGGCAGAGGAACCTGGCAGGCTGCAGTCCATGGGGTCTCAAAAGAGTTGGGTATGAATGAAGTGACTTAGCACACATGCATGTCTGCGAGCCAGTAAGAATCCTCCCTGACTTTGGAGTTCTTGGTTTCTAAGGAGATGACCCTACGCTCAGGCTACATACAGTCTGTGGGGTCACAAGAGTCAGACACAATGAAACAGAACAGGAGCCAGCGGGTTGTCTGGTCAGTACGCACATGCGGTGTGTCTGTGGTCAGAGAAGCAGCAGCTCCTCTCACTGACCTCACTCACCTGCCTTTGGAGGCAGCACAGTTGGGTACCAGCCTGCCGGATTCTGGTCACCACAGCGTGCCCTCCTCACTCAGGAGAGACAGGTATTCACCCACTCCTGGCAGAGGCAGGCACACCTGAAATGAAGGAACATCTAGCCAGAGTCGTTCAAGGTGAGATGAGTGACTGCCTGCTTGTGGTCTCTGGTCTGGAAGGGACTAGGGCGTCCAGACAGAGATGCTTGTGGGAGTCAAAGGAGCTCTCGGGGATTATGTCAGGACACTGTGTGTTGCCTGCCACCCTGTCTCCTTGGAGCGATTAGAGACCTGTGTGAGCGGATACTGCTGTAGTGAGAAAAAGTCCAGGAGCCGCTACAAGCACAAACAGGGGGCTTTTAGCTGGGGACAAAAGCGGGAGGGTGGATGGAGGAGAGGGGTGTCAACCCCAGCTCTACGCGGCAGCCTGGGCAAAATCAAGAACTGGTTTCCAAGCACCAATAAGGATGTGTTGTCAGCTTCCTCTTTGGCCAGGTGTTTCTGAGCTCCGTTTAGAGGCTTTGGAATCAAATGTGTCCAATTCTGCCATTTTAATAACTGAACGGCCTTAAGCAAGTTACTTAATCACTCTGCTTTTATGACCTGAACATGAAGCTGCTAAAACTGACTTAGTAGATGTGTTTGAGCATTAAATGAGACACTGCATAAAAGGCATCCATCACAGAGACGGCCAGTCACGGATGTTTAGTACGTGAGCTTTTCTTTTCCTTTTTTTGTTTTATTTTTACTTAAAGATCCAATTTTTAAATTTTCATTCTTTAGCCATGCCACATGGCATGTGGGAATCTTAGTTCCCTGACCAGGAATCAAATGCATACCCTTTGCACTGGAGGCATGAAGTTCTGACCACTGGACCACCAGCGAAGTCCCAGTATGTGAGCTTTTGTGATTGTCCGCTCCTGTATCTCATGTCAAGAAGGCTCACTTCACTCCACTCACTGGGCACCCTCTTCCCCAAGTCTTTCCTGAGCCCTCCTCACCCGCTCAGGCCAAGCTGAATCAAGAACCCCACCTTCGCCCCTCTCTCACTCTCTGTGGCATCTTTTGCCTGTGTGTCCCCTCCAGTGCATAAGCTCCATGAGGACAGAATGTCGAGCAGGAGTCCTCAGTCTCTGTTGCCCGTTAGAATGGCCTGGGTCGGGCTCCCAGGCTGTAGGACCCAGGCATCAGTCAGCATGGCATCCAGCTCCCAGTTGATCACAGGGGTACCCAGGGGGAGACTGGCTTGAGGACCAGCAGCATCAAGGTCACTGAGAGCTGCTGGGAAAGAATGCAGAGTCTAGGAACACCAGACCTACTGTATCAGAATCTGCATTTTAACAAGACATTTGTGCATGGAAAGCAAAGAAAAGGGGTGATGTGCTGCTCCATCCCCTACAACCCCCTCTCTTGAGCCATCATGTACATTTGCAGGTGATGCTCAGTGGAGGGTCACTGACTCACTGAATGAATGAATGAATCTTGTATGTCACAGTTCCCAGTGGGCTTTCACATGTGTGGTGTCACATATGTTGTCACCCAGATACTTTTTGAACGTGGACTCAAAGAGTAAAACCACCAGACATCCAGGAAATAAAAAATAGACTACCACCTAAGTTGATAAGAAAAAAAAATAGCTACAAAATGAGAGGATTTTTAAACAAATTACCTGATGGGTTTTTTAAGATGTGTTACTTCTGAGCTCTTTGCCATTAAGTCTCAGAATGCACTAAATAGAGCTTTGTTTTGTGTTTTTGCTTTTAAGGTTAGTAATTATGAAGGCTGGGAAACCAGGGCTGGCCCCCTGGGAGGAGCCAGCCCATCCGTGCAGTTTGGGCCCAGGCTCTGAATGGCTGGGACCACTGGGTGATTCCTTCCGGGCCAAGAGGGGCTCCACTATCAGATTCTGAGCCAGCGCCACCAGCCTCCCCTCAACCCCCCTGAGACTCCCCCGGACTTTGCTCTCTGCTGGCCCCAGCCTCCTTCACTGCTGTTTCTGCACCAGGCTCCAGGCAGGCAGCCTGCAGGCGTATCTCCTCTGGAGCTCAGGTTCTCTTCTAGTTCCTGGTTGTGGCAAGATTTCCTTGTTTGTAGTTGTCGGACTGAAGTCCCTGTTTCCTTGCTGGCTGTCAAAAGGGGATGCACTCAGCTCCTGGGGTTCACCCACATCCCTTGCCATGTGGCCTCCTCCATCTTTAAAGCCACAAAGGGAATGTCTGTCCATCTAATTCTTCTTGTGCTTTCAGTCTCCTGCTTTAGGAAGGGCCCAGTCCTTTTAAGGGCCTATCTGATGAGATCCGGAGAAGGCAATGGCACCCCACTCCAGTACTCTTGCCAGGAAAATGCCATGGACAGAGGAGCTTGGTGGGCTGCAGTCCATGGGGTCGCTAAGAGTGGACACGACTAAGCGACTTCACTTTCACTTTTCACTTCCATGCATTGGAGAAGGAAATGACGACCCACTCCAGTGTTCTTGCCTGGAAAATCCCAGGGACGGGGGAGCCTGGTGGGCTGCCGACTATGGGGTCGCACAGAGTTGGACACGACTGAAGCGACGCAGCAGCAGCTGCAACAGCTGATGAGGTCTGGCCCACCCCAGATGATCCTCCTTGCTTAGAGTCAACTGAACCAGAACACAGCCCTATTACTGGAGTGAGAATCCTGTCCCCACACCTGGGGATGCATCGGGAGTGTCTGGGGGCAGGAATCATGGGGCCCTCTCAGAATTCTGCCTACTTTCATGTGCCCTGTCTGTTTCCAGTGCATACTCCGCTGATAAGACTTTTTATTCTCCCTGCTTATGTTGAGGGTCCTTGAGGACACTGGGGCAACTTATTCATCAGCCAATTAGGAGCCTTTTCATATTTAGTAAGCAGTACAAGTGTATAGATCCATATAGCAGAATATACAATTATCTCAGTCTGAGAAGTGAACATATTCCCCTCCAATACTATTCCTCCAATGCTCACTCAGTCGTGTCTGACTCTTTGTGACCCCCATGGACTGTAGCCCTCCAGGCTCTTCTGGGATTTCCCAGCCAAGAGTACTGGAGTGGGTAGCCGTTCCCTTCTCCAGGGGATCTCCCCGATCCAGGGATCAAACCTGTGTCTCTTGCATTTCCTGCATTGGCAGGCAGATTCTTTACCACCAGCACCACCTGGGAAACCCCCAGTACTCTTCCTCCAATCTCGTCCCAAATCCGAGGGAGCTCAGACTTTGACGCAGCACATCTAAGAGAGAAAGGAGGATATTGCTAAGGGTGCCTGCTATGCCCATTTCACAGTCGGAAACTGAGTCTGAGACAAGGCTCCCAGGCCAGTGCTGTCTTCAGGATACCCTGCTGGTCCCCACGTGCACTTTCTATCAAGCTGCCGTGTCCGTGACTTCCTAAAACATCCCATGACACAGAGTTTTCTTCACTGGGGGTTGGGTGGGAGATATTTTTTGAAATTCTTAATACAGAGGTGCATTTAAATGGATGTCAGATTAATGAATGCATCCTCTGAGATAAAATTTCCTTTGAGTTTTCCTCTTTTGATTCTTTCTCCACTTGTGTTTTTATATCAAAGAGATTAAACCACTTTGCTGGACTTGAAGCTCTGCCTCTCCCAGGAGCTTTAATCATGTCTGGGCACAGCTTTCCATGCAGGATGTAGGAGAGGATGAAAGATGAAGAGCAATATTGGCCTTGATGAGGTTGAATAGGATTTGCTCACGTCAGGGCCTCTCCCTGGCCCTGCAGAAAGCAGTGCCCACACTCGGCTGGCCTCGGCCAGGCCCACGCTTTCTCCCTGCTTCTCTCTCCACAGACCTCTGGGTTCAAAGAGGCAAGGCTAGAATACAAAGTATACAAGGCCTGGGCCTGCATTCACCTTACTGCATTATTACCAGCTCTGAGCACAGGAGTTGGACTCAAACAACTCTTCAATTAGTGCTTGTTCAGTGAATGCATAAATTAATACAGAGGATCTTGAACATCTGATTAAAGAATCTTCATTGTCCATGAAAACCCTTTTGACTTAAGCCCACAGCACTGGAGACTGAGATTTCTAGTGTGGGCAATTTGCTTACGCTAAGTAATTTGGGGCTTCCCTGGTGCCTTAGACGATAAAGAATCTACCTGCAATGCAGGAAACCCAGGTTTGATCCCTGAGTCAGGAAGATCCCCTAGAGAAGGGAATGGCTACCCACTCCAGTATTCTTGCTGGAGAATCCCATGACAGGGGATACTGGCAGGCTATGGTCCACGGGGTTGCAGAGAGTCTAACATGACTGAGCCTCTAACACTAAGTAGGAATCAGGTGGTTGAGACTCCATGCCTGACACCTGCCCTACAGATCACACATGGAACCTTTAAGTATCAGACTCAGATGCTCCTTGCCTCTCTCTTCTTTAAAATGGGGTTATGGGACTTCCCTGGTGGTCCAGTGGTTAGGGCTTCACCTTCCAATGCTAGGGGTATGGATTCAGTCCCTGGTCTGGGAGCTAAGAGCTCACATGCCTTGCAGCCAAAAAAAAAAAAAAAAAAAAAAACATAGAACAAAAACAAAATTGTAAAAAATACAAAAAAAAAAATTAA
>SJYA01003224.1:424957-505805 GCA_006410615.1 Neotragus moschatus
AAAAAAAAAAAAAAAAAAGACCATAGAACAGAAACAACATTGTAGCAAATTCAATAAAGACATTTAAAATGGTCCATATTAAAAAAAAAATCGTTAAAAATAGAATAAAATAAAATGAGGTTACTGTGCAATTGCATTAAATTTCAATTCAAGGAGAGTTTGTGCTTACACTTATGTTTTTTTTTTTTTCATATATTCTTTCCCTGAGTGTCCATGATCAAAATGAGGCAAACAGGGGTTTCCTGCTGTCTCAGTGGTAAAGAATCTACCTGCCAGTGCAGGAGGCACTTGTAGGATCCCTGGTCTGGGAAGATCCCAAATGCCCTGGAGCAACTAAGCCGGTGCATCACAGCTACTCAGCCTGCACTCTAGAGCCTGAGAGCTGCCAACTGCTGAAGCCCGAGAGCCCGTGCTGTGCAACAAGGCAAGCCGCCACAGTGAGAAACCGGCTCACCGCAACCAGAGAAAAACGCGTGCACAGCAGCGAAGACCCAGCGCAGCCAACACTAGATAAACAACTTTAAAGAAAGAAACTCAGGCAAAGAAGGTTAAGGCTGTTTCTCCTTGGATCCCAGAGCAGTTGTGTTGGATGTTAGGCTGGAATCTAGGTCTCACCCTGGGTTGATCAGGTGATCCCTCCTGTGATTCTCACTCGGAGAATGGGTGAGATCAGACCCACTATTCCTGCCTGCCGGACCCAAGAAGTTTTCCAATCTGGGTGGAGGTGTCCCAGAAAGCCTTTTTTTTCTCTCTCTCTCTCTCTCTGCTTCCAGTACAGACAAGGCTTTCTCCTGCGAGAATGTATGAAAGTAGGTTTAAAAATAAAGAAGGAAACAGTGCAGAAAATCAGTGGAAGGCTGCCCTCCTGAAAGAGCTGAGGGCACAGAGTGTGCTTTCTTGTCCGTGACTCATTCTCGTGGGTACTGAGCCCGCCCTGCCCAGTGTCAGAGGCTGGGGAAGCCACAGGAAGCACTCCCAGTGGACCCCCCATCTGGGTTCCAGCAGCTGGGGTCCCCAGGAGTCCCCGGAACCTCAGCATCAGCAGCATTTCTCCTTGTTTCTGGGCATCTCTGGACTGGATTTAGTAAACAGTCTCCTAGCTAAGGGGCAGAGTGAGATTGTGCTTGGGTTCCTGCAAAGCAGCACCAACCATTCTTTCTTGTTTCATTTATCTCTGTAACCGCCACGCAGAGGACAGGGAGCAGGTGGCCTGTGCAGAATAGGAAATGGCCAGCGGATGTCTCCGACAAACAGCACTTCCTGGGACTCTTCCATATGATATTTGAAAGGTCATCTTGAAATTGCAGCAGCCACCCAGGCAGCAGTGAGAACTTCCTCAACCAGTCAGTGAGGCAGTCAGCTCATGGCTTATAGAACATACATCCAGGTTGTTCCATCGAGGACCTGGTTCTCTGGGAAGGAGAGTTACTGCAAAGTCAAGAACATGCTTAGAAAGAAGAAGGGCTGAATGATGGTATCCCCAGAATTAGAAGCTCCTAGAACTTTCTAGAAAGAACAGCCCATTGGTCTAAGCCAGAGCCTTAGAATCTCAATGACTGCAGGCCATTGCTTGGTGGGTACTGTGAGCCCCTGGGCTAAAGCCAGACAGACCTAGATCCAAAACCTAACTTGGCCACTTACCACCTGCGATTCCTTTTCCTTGTCTGAAAACAGAGGACGATAACAGTACTAGTGTAAGAGCTCTATTGTGAGGATTAAATGAGATCAAACAATATTGATTTCTTAGCACAGTAACTGGCTCAGGACTGGGCAGAAATTGAAGCTGTTGCTGTTGGCTACAGAGTCTTGTGGTCCCGCCCAGGTTCATCAGAATCTTTGAGCATCTTTAAAAAAAAAAGTTTTATTGAAGTATGATTGCTCTACAATGCTGTGTTAGTTTCTGCGGTACAGCAAAGTGAATCAGTTTTACATATGTATATATTCCCTCTCTTTTAGATTTCCTTGCCATCTGGGTTAGAGCATTTTAATGTCTGCGAGCAAAATATCAGAAAAACTGTAGATGGAGTTCTACAGGATTCTAGGTGTTTCTTTAAAGTGCAGCATACTGGTAAAGAACCTACTGCCAATGCAGGAGACCTGGGTTCAACTCCTGGGTCTGGAAAATCCCCTGGAGTAGGAAGTGGTAACTCACTCTAATATTCTTGCCTGGAAAATCCCCTGGACTGAGGAGCCTGGTGGGCTACAATGCATAGGGTTTCAAACAGTCAGACGTGACAGAAGCAACTTAGCACTAGATATACTCCAAAAATATTTTACAACCCTTTTGAAAGCCTTGGGGCATGAACATCCTGCCTATCTCGATTTCTCACAGAGCAGGGAATTACTGTATCAGAATTTATAATGGCGAGTCTAAACAGCAATTTGTTATATTGCTAAGTGCTCAGACAGCCCGACTTCCCGCTCAGACGGTTCGAGTGATCACAGGGTGAATCAGACACATGCTGCCTTTTCCTTTCTGTCTGCTGCTAAGATCTCAGATGACAAGAAAGGAGATGCTGCTGCTGCTAAGTTGCTGATTCAGTCGTGTCCAACTCTGTGCAACCCCATAGACGGCAGCCCACCAGTCTCCCCGTCCCTGGGATTCTCCAGGCAAGAACACTGGAGTGGGTTTCCATTGCCTTCTCCAGTGCGTGAAAGTGAAGTCCCTCAGTCGTGTCCGACTCTTAGCGACCCCATGGACTGCAGCCCACCAGGCTCCTCCATCCATGGGATTTTCCAGGCAAGAGTACTGGAGTGGGTGGCCATCGCCTTCTCCAAAGTAAGGAGATAGGGAGGGATAAAAGAATGAGCACAGAGTTTGGGCCCGACCGGCTGGAACCCCGATATCAGCTCTTCCACCTGGATGTCACTTATCCTCTTTGGGACTCATGTTGTTCTTGCTGTTCAGTCGTTCAGTCATGTCCAACTCTCTGCGACCCTGTGGACACACAGCACACCAGGCTTCCCTGGCCTGCACTATATGGGACTACTGGGGCTCATAGTTGTTCCTCCATTTATTCAGTACCTACTTTTTAAGTGCATAGTCTGTGCCAGGCTATGCTCTGAGTACTTGGAATGTATCAGGGAAAAAAACAGGCCCCAAATTGAGCCTGAGGCAGGGGGAGCTTATATTCTAAAGGAGGGAGAGAGACTTAGAAATAAGCTTGATGTCTGAGTGGGGTTTCTATAATGGAGATTACAAGCTCTCACCAGGTTGTTGCAGTGCTAACAAGTGACTGTACATATCCAGCATGGAACACAGCAGGCGTTTAATAAAGTGTTGCAATTACTCTTAAAAAAAATTTGCTCCCAGGAACTTCCCTAGTGGTCCAGAGGCTAAGACTCCTTGCTCCCAAAGCTAGGGACCCAGGTTTGATCCCTGGTCAGGGAACTAGATCCTGCATGCTGCAACTAAGACCCAGCATAGCCAAATAAATAGATATTAGCGAAATAAAATAATTTATCCCAGGTTTCTTTAAAGCCTTTAAACAGTAAGCATGAAATTTGCATCTAGAATGTGTTCATTTCTTTTTTCAGTAAACAACTATCGAGCTTCCATTGTATGGTAGAACTCGCACTAGGCACCTGGAATAAAAACAAATATAGGATCCAGAAAACAGGATCCCTGCCCTGAGCATTCCCCGGGCTGCCTCTGGGGAGCCCTTTGAGCTTACAAAGGCAGGGTGACCTTGAAGTTTAGGGTTTCTGTGAATCAGAACAGTCTACTTCACTGAGGATTTCTTTTTAAAAATTTTATTGAAGTATAGTTGATTTACAATGGGGTGCTAATTTCCTCTGTACAGCTCAGTTACATACATATATATTCAGTTATGTAACTCAGTTATATACATATATATTCTTTTCCATTATGGTTTGTCACCAGATACTGAATATATTTCCCTGTGCTACACAATAGGACCTTGTTGTTTATCCATCCTATATATAACAGTTTGCATCTGCTAATCCCAAACTCCCTCTCCACTCCTCTCTCACCGCCTCTCCTTGGCAACCACCCTGTTTTGCTTCATAGATATGTTCATTTATATCATATTTTAGATTTCACATATAAGTGGTATGGTATGGTATTTGTCTTTCTCTTTATGACTTACTTTGTTTGATATGATAATCGCTAGGTCCATCCATGCAAATGGCATTACACTCTGCAAAAGAGTATTCCACTCTTGATGGCTGAGTAATATTCCTGAGTGTGTGTGTGCGTGTGTGTATCACATCTTTATTCATCTGTTGATGGACATTTACGTTGTTTCTGTATCTTGGCTGTTGTAAATAATGCTGCTTTGAGCATAGGGGTGCATGTATTTTTTCAAATTCTAGTTTTGTCCAGATACATGCTCAGGTATGGGATTGCGGGATCATATGACAGCTCCTTGTTTAGTTTTTTTGAGGAAACTCCATACTGTTTTTCATAGTGGCCACAATTCACATTCCCACCAACAACTTTGTAGGAGGGTTTCCTTTTCTCCATATCCTCTCTAGCATTTATTATTAATATCTATGGACTTTTTGGCAATGGCCATTCTGACTGGTGTTAGGTGGTACTTCATTATAGATTTGATTTGCATGTCTTTAACAATTAGCAACGTTGAGCATCTTTTCATTGCTTGTTGGCCATCTGACAATGTCTTTTTAATTCAATGCACCCCAGTCATGGCTGGCGATTCTAGGAATGCCATGAACCAGGACATGGAAATTGGGGTCACTCCCAGGGACCCTAAGAAGATTCCCAAACAGGCCCGAGATTGCATCCCCATCGCCACCGACCGCACGCGCCTCCTGTCAGAGGGCAAGAAGCCGCGGCAGCGCTACATGGAGAAGAGCGGCAAGTGCAACGTCCACCACGGCAACGTCCAGGAGACCTACCGCTACCTGAGCGACCTCTTCACCACCCTGGTGGACCTCAAGTGGCGCTTCAACCTGCTCGTCTTCACCATGGTCTACACCACCACCTGGCTGTTCTTCGGGTTCATCTGGTGGCTCATCGCTTACATCCGAGGTGACCTGGACCACATCGGGGACCGGGAGTGGATCCCTTGCGTAGAGAACCTCAGCGGCTTCGTGTCTGCCTTCCTGTTCTCCATCGAGACGGAGACCACCATCGGGTACGGCTTTCGGGTGATCACGGAGAAGTGTCCGGAGGGCATCGTCCTCCTCCTGGTCCAGGCCATCCTCGGCTCCATCGTCAACGCCTTCATGGTGGGGTGCATGTTCGTCAAGATCAGCCAGCCCAAGAAGAGAGCCGAGACCCTCATGTTTTCCAACAATGCCGTCATCTCGCTCCGAGACGAGAAGCTCTGTCTGATGTTCCGCGTGGGCGACCTGCGCAACTCGCACATCGTGGAGGCCTCCATCCGCGCCAAGCTCATCAAGTCCCGGCAGACCAAGGAGGGCGAGTTCATCCCCTTGAACCAGACCGACATCAACGTGGGCTTCGACACGGGGGACGACCGCCTCTTCCTGGTTTCCCCGCTCATCATCTGTCACGAGATCAACGAGAAGAGCCCTTTCTGGGAGATGTCGCGGGCCCAGCTGACTCAGGAGGAGTTCGAAGTCGTGGTCATCCTGGAAGGGATGGTGGAGGCCACAGGTGAGCCTCCCCAGGCCCTTCTCCTCCCCAACCCCTCCCTAGCCCTTCCCCGGCCCTGGTGCTCGGACCCCTGCTGATTCCAGAAGGTGCAGCCCGAAGGCGGCAGCTCAATCAGCCCCAACCCCCAAATGGTGATCTTCAGGATGGAATTATGAGAGCAGATAATGTGTGTTGGGACTTCCTGGTGGCTCCGTGGCAAAGAACCCAAGTGCCAATGCAGGAGATGTGAGTTTGATCCCTGGGTTGGGAAGAGCCCCTGAAAAAGGACATGGCAACACACTCCAGTATTCTTGTCTGAAATATCCCATGGACAGAGGAGCATGGTGGGTTACAGTCCATGAGGTCGCAAAGAATCAGACACAACCAAGCGTGCACACACACACACACACACACACACACAAAATGTGTGTTGAACCCCCCCCCACCCCCCAATGTCTGGGCATGGTCTAGACTCTAAGTGCACAGTAGCTCACTGAGTGAGATGGTTTTCCTTCAGGTACAGGTGTAGAAACAGAGACAGAGAGAGGTAAGCGGTCCTAAGTCACTGAACCAGGATGCAAGTCAAAGCCAGGTGACCCAAAGCCTGGTTTCCAACAGGGTACACCACCTGTCCTTCCCTCCTGCCCCCATCCTGGAGCAGGTGTCACCCAAAGGGGGTTCTGTGAACACATAACTTTGAGAAATTCTAAGTTGAACAAAGGTGAACGGGCTTCTTACAGGAGAGTGTGGCGAGTCTTTACATGTGAATCACCACCTGAGGCAAGGACAGGGTGATTCCCAAAGTCACAGAATCCTCTTCTGGAAGAGACTCCCAAGTCCCACACCCTTAGGCCCCTGTGGGGCAGGCTGTCCCTCAGCTTCCCTGTGGGAGGGACTCTGTGAACATGGGTGTGTGCAGAAGATAGTGCATCCCACTCACACGTGTCCAGCCAGCACCTCCCTGCCCAGCGACCGACTCATGGCAGCCAAGCGCTTCCCACCTCCCAGCTCTGTGTGGGGCTCAGGGAGGCCAAGGCCTGGGAGAGCCCGTATTCCCACCACACTCCCTGGGCAAGGGAGCCCCGCTAACTGTGGGCCCTCCTCTGCTTCCCTCTTCTTCCGGCCCTCCTTTCTCACTCACAGAGGCGTCTGAGCACCTGGCCTGGCCCTAAGGATGACTCACAGAAAACTCACTGGAGCTGAGAATATACATGTTTTTCTAATCTGGCAATGACACTGGAGGGCTGGCTTCAACCCTGTTTCACAGATGTGGAAGCTGCTTCATGCAGACAGGAGGGTCTGTCATATTTGGGGCTGCCACTCAGGCATCTAGAGTTTGTCAGCCACACCACACTGCCCCCCATAAGGTTGGGGGCCTGGCACGAAGGCAGTCAAACAAGCCTTCCTGGCCTCCCGGGGGTTGGGCGGGCAGCTTGGATGGAGCAGCCACAGACAGACCTTCCCGAGTGGAGCAAAGCCTCTGGGGTGTGAACAGGCTCCAGGGACCCAAGTGGGGGGAGCTGCTCGGCCATCTGCCGGGGACCCAGGCTGGCCAGGCGGCATATGGTGGCAGCCGGGGAACCCCTGGGACAGGACAGGGGGGTGCAGGCAGACTCTCCTCCCACCGCTGGGAGCTTGCAGGTCACGCCATCCTTGGAGCCAGGGTCAGACCAGAACATGGGCTGAGATTCTGGGAAAAGAGCTCCATTTCGAGGCTACAAAGGTCAGCTCAGGAACATGAGGACAAGTAGGAAAGCAATGCCTTACCATACTTCTCTCCCCTGGCCCTTTACTGCCACTCGCTGAACTCTCCCAGCAACACCTCAGGTCAGGTCCCTCAGTTGACCTGTCCCATCTGGTTGCCCTCCTCTCTTCCTATGACCTGGGTTACTCCAGTTCTGCAGGGAGGAAAGAGAGGGAGACCGCCACCCACATGGGCTCTGATCTCAGCCACTTTAGGAGCTTGGTTGCCACATTCATGGAACCAAGCACAGGCTATGAGTTCAGGCCGAAGTTTGACCAGCACAGCTCTGTGAAGCCTGCATGTGTGAGTTTGGGCAGGTTGCTCAACTCGCCAGCAGGATGAAGATAACAAACCTCAGAGGCTCACAAGGGAGGGGGTTAAATGATGAAACGGAGGGGTGTATATGAAGCACAATGCCTGCCACCCAGAGCGGCTTCTGTCTTTTCTAAATGCATTGGAAGCTGACTGTCAGGCACACTGGTTGGTTTCCAGTCATAGAACAGCCCCCTTCCAAGAGGTGGGACAGAAGAAGGGCAGGAAGACCCCAGGAGGCTTGGTCCAAAGAGCCCACGGAGGTCCCATCTCACTGTGTTTCCTGAGGCCCCCAAGCCTGCAGATCTTTGGCTTGTGTCTGAACTGGTCAGTGCCCAGCATGGGTTTCTACACCTCTGTTGAACTGGGGGTTGGCCAAGGGCCGAGTGGAGACATCTGGAGCAGGCGGTACCCCACGAGCCAAGAGCATGTGGGGTGCACTGGGGTTACCTGGCGGTGGGTCTGGGGTGCATGAGACCTCTGCCAGAGAACATTTAAACTGGGGAGAGGGGGTGCTAAGCAGACATTTCCTTCAGTTTTCAAAGAGCACAAGCCAGGACCTTCTTCAACCAAAAGATTAAATATCAGAAAACTGCTTCCCTGTGACCCTGAGGACAGAGGCCTCCTCATCCATAAACAAAGCTGTCCTCTCTGGAGAGAAAGCAGCACCTAAAAATAACATAGGCATGCCAGGGCTGAGCCGACAGGGAATGGGGGCATTGGAGCATGCTCCAACCAAGGAGCCATGCTGTATGTGTGTGTGTGTGTGTGTGTGTGTGTGTGTGTGTGTAGGCTTTTGCCCATATGGATCCACCCCAAACAACCCCATGTATTCTAAATGCCTGTCAGCTTCTCTGGGTTGAGCCACTCTGAATTTATCTTTGTTCAAACTTTCCTCATCTTTTCTTGTCTCAGTCTTCTAGAACTTAGTGCATGTTCAGGAACCATGTCCATTCCTGAATTATCCACTCCAGTCTCTAGGAACCTACTCCACAATCTTGCATCGTTAACTTCTCATTTTCTGCCTCCATCCCACCTTGAGCTCCTTAGGGCAAGGGTGGTGTCTCATTCAGCTTTGTGTCTCCATCGTGCTTAGCACAAAGCTGATATTCAGCATATTCAGCTTGATGAATGACTGGGTGGATAATTGGGTGGGTGGGTTGATGGATCAGTGATGAATGAACGGATGGGTGGATGAATGGATGGATGGATAGATGATGGATAGATGCGCAGATGGACAGAAGGATGAGAGATGTTGAATGGATGGATCGAAGGATGATGGATGATGGGCTGATGGATGGATAATGGATGGAAGGCTGTGGCCACTCCTAATACATGTGCCCTCTGTGCACCCAGGCATGACTTGCCAAGCACGGAGCTCCTACATGGATACCGAGGTGCTCTGGGGCCACCGGTTCACACCAGTCCTCACCTTGGAAAAGGGCTTCTATGAGGTGGACTACAACACCTTCCACGACACCTATGAAACCAACACTCCCAGCTGCTGTGCCAAGGAGCTGGCAGAAATGAAGCGGGAAGGCCGGCTCCTGCAGTACCTCCCCAGCCCCCCACTGCCAGGGGGCTGCTGTGGAGCAGAGCTGGGTGCAGAGGCGGAGCCAGAGGGAGAGGAAGAGCCTGAGGGTCTGAGCGGGTCCCAGGAGACCAAGGGCTCTGCGTGAGGATGGCACTATCCGCGTGACCTCCCCTCATTCCCCTCTGTGCTCCCTTCTCATGAGCACAGAGGCTGCAGGGCTGGGGTTGAAGGGCCGAGTGGGATGGGTTAGGTGAATGTGCTGAGTGTTCTGTTTTGGGGGTGGGGGTGGCCTTTAAGGCTCTGTGGGGAGGAGTAGTAACCGAGTCCTGACACCTCCCAGCCCAGGCTCTACTGGAGCAGGTGGCTTCCAGCTGGTCCCCATGGCAGTGCTCTCTCTCTTCCCCAGCCTCTGTCACATGGGCTAAGGGCCAGACCAGGAGGGCTTGTCTCACAGTGAAACACCCAGGTGGCCTCTGCCCTCACACCTCTCTCCGCCAACTGGCCCAGATCACCTTCCTCTTGGGGTTTCACAGACCAACCAGCAGCCTCCTCCTGCCGAGGGCTGACACCTAGAGAAGGCTGCTGCCTGCTTCCCCTCATTCTGGCCATTGTGGAGCCTGTTGTGGTTTCAGGGAACTCCTCCAATCTGGAAGCTCCAATCCCTGGTCCCCAGGGGAGCTCATAGACCTCAGTGGTTCAGGTCACATAGAATTCCTTGCAAATCTGCCACCAGTGACCACTCAGAGCACTAAGGCCCTCACCGCTGGATCTCAGCATTACCTGTGAAGTGTGTGCTTTCCCTGCCATGTTCTGCAGACCACTGCTCTCCTTAGGGTGACGTTTAGTCGGGGGTCACTTCCTGGCCACCCCAGCCATACTGTGCCTGCACCTCCCACCAAAGAGAGAACCCCAGGAGCTGGACCTGTGCTAGGACATCTGGCCCCAAGAATCTCAAAATGCTTCTCACCTTCACTGTGGTTTCCCACACAGTCTCGGAGCCCGTGGTGTGATCCATCCAGAGAGAATGCTGTGGTCAGAGGGCAAGATGAGCCAGTCGGTGCTGAAGCAGGGAGGAGGAGGGAAGACACACAGAGAAAGGCAAACAAAACCTGAATTTTAAAATGAGCAGCGGCGCCAGCTGTCACCAAGATCGCTGACTTCAAGCTTTGCTACCAGGTGAAGCAGGGATGTGAAGGACAGGGAGAAGGGCCTGTAGGGCTGGCGCCACCTTCCAGCCGAGGTGGGGGACTCTGAGCTGGTCTGGGTCTTGCTGCTGCCCTGGGTCTCCTCTCTGACAGGTGAGGGTCTAATGAGGTGGCTGGGCTGGGGGTGGTGGTGCAGGAAGGATGGCCAGGAAAGAGGGGTGGGTGCCATCCTCACCTTGCAAATGTGGAGAATCAGAGAAGGGGTGAACATTAAGAGAGCGCTGAATGGAGAAGAGCCTTAAAAACAGCAAGGCATGGGACTTCCCTAATGGCCCAGTGGCTAGGACTCTGCGCTTTCACTGCTGAGGGCTGGATCCCTCTTGGTGGGGAACTAGAATCCCACAGGCCAAGTGGTGCTGCCAGAAAAACCAACAATGGCAGAAGGCTTTCCCTTTTAGCCTGGCTGCGCAGGAAAAGGATGGACAGACGCTGCAGCTCTCATGGTGATCGGGCACATCTGGCGTGTGGAGGCTGACAGGCTTCCGATCAGCTGACCTAGACCCAGAGAGATGTCAGAAGTTCCGGCCACAAAACTGTGGAGGCCTCCCCACCACCATGGCAGAGCTCTCGGCTGACCTTTGTAAAGGGAAGCCTCCTCCTGCCCCGGATGCAAAGCACCTCCCCAGGGAGTAAGAGTAGGAAGTTAAGGCCGAGCCAGGGGGACTGGGTTTGGATCACAGGCTGGGTTTTCCAGGTGCTGGGGCTGCAGAGAAGAGGAGGCAGTCGGCCACACTCAGTGGGGGGGACCTGGTTCTCAGGCAAGGGGCTGGATCTGGAGAGGGGAGCCCGGGAAGCAGGGAGGAGCAGGGTCTTCCCTACAGGCTTGTGCTGAGTCCTGACTCCAGGCAGGCATCCCTCTGTAATGAAGCAGGTCGTGGAGGGAACCAGGAATGGGCTGGAATCCTGTCCTCCAGGGAAAGGAGAGCGGGCAGCCTGGCGCACTAAGACTGGATGCCTTGGGGACCTTGAGGAGCTATAGCTGGAATTGTGAAGTGGGTGCCCATCCGCAGCCCACCAGATCCAAGGCTTGCACTGCAGGATTGGTTTGTTTCCCTCCCCGCCACCCCACCAGATCTAAATGCTGCCTTCGTCAAAACCCATCGGTGCCTGGAGGTTTAGAGCGCTCAGTGAGGCAGGTTAGCAAGGATGGGAAAACCACAGGAGAAGCAGGCCTTGCAGCCGGGCTGGGTTCTGGGCTATTTCACACCTGCTTGCACCTAGCAACCCCAAGTGGCCACGTGAGTCACTCCCCTGTGTCCTAGCTCTGTGGTAGCCCCCACAAATCCAGGCCACATCATGTTTCAGCCAACTGCAGACATGGTGGAGCCTCAGAGAAGAAGAGATTGGCACCATCCTCTTGGAAAGCCCCCAGAGTGGCCAGAGCCCCCTGCACTGGCATGAATCAGGTAGCAATCCCACTGTGCACCTTAGCTGCTGTTTCTCAAGAAAATTCAAAGGCAAGAAGGCTGCCTTTTGTATCCCTAGGCAATCCTTCTTGGTGACCAACTAAATCCTTCTTGGTGATCAAACTAAAGTCGGAAACACTCCACAGGTCATTTTCTGATAGTTTTTGTATCAACATGGACTCACTGTGGATCACTTTAAAAACACAGAATCTACCCACAAGCCACCTATGAGTCCCAGCCCTTAGCCACACGGTTCATCACCTCTGATGGGTCACAGAAAGGTGAGCCAGGCTGGCTGCCAGGTGGCTGCTCACAAGCCTCAGCACTTCCAAAATCCCAAAGAACATTCTCATCAGTCAGAGCCGAAAGCCTTGGGAGCTAACGTCCTGCCAACTTCCATGTGCTTCTGCTCTGGAACCGTCCCCTGTAAGGGCAAAGCCCCCAGGAGCTCAGAAGAAGGTAAGTCCCCTCCACTCAACCTCTCAGCACCCATCTGACACCTGCTAGGTCTCCACGGCCTTGCCCAAAGACCCCCGTTCCCAGGTCAGGTTGAACAAGCTTTGCCCATGACTCTCCCCTCCAGATGCCACCCTCCCTGTGCAATCAGCCCACTTCCTGTCATTTCCTTCTGCTGGTTGAGGTCCTGGTTGCAGCAACTGGCCTTGACAGAGGGGAAGGAGCCCTCATCCATCTGGGGAGAGCTCTCCTGCTCGTGATCAGTGAGAGCCAGCACCTTCTGTCACACTCTGGCCTCATGCCTGCCTTCCACACAGGCCTCAGCCCTGGGTCTCCCGAGAACTGAAAGCTACAGACACTTGAAATTTCTGTACTGAAGTTGCCCCAAACTAAAACAACTCCCCCCGCTCTTAAGTTGCCTGCTGTCACCTAAAAATATGCCCTGAACACATCTTTGTACCTACTGTGTGCCCGTGGGTTAGTTCCCTGCCTGGAAGATGGCGTGTAATTCTCAAAAGCCTGCTGAGAAACTCTTAGGAAACCCTTGCTGCCAAAGAGATAACTGAGGTTCAGAGATGTTAATTCAGTTGCTCAAGGCCATAGATAGTCAGAGGACCATGGGGCCCAGAGCAGAGCCTCCCAAACACAGACGGGCCATCATCCTGCATAAACCCCTGCCCTCAGGGCAGCTCCTGAGCTCCCTGGAAGGAAAGAAGACAGCCCCACCTCTCCTGGCCACCCCTGTGTGTGCTGTGCTGTGGACGTCAGCTTCCATCTACCAATGTTCTCCCATGGCAGAATAATTGGGAAACACCTTTTTCTGATTCCAAGGGAATTAATTAGCTGTGAAAAGAGATTAGATGGGGGAATTATTGCTTTGGGGAAGAAGCCACTTATTCTGCTCAACTTGGTTTTTGCTAAACACATCTCCTTAAACTGTGTCAAATCTCTTTCTCCGTGTGTAAGACTTGTCAATCGTCTCATTAAAAAGAACAGCATTGCACTGCTGAAAATTCATCGAATAAAGTGGATTTGATCTTACGGAACTCTTTCTCATTTTAAGTTGGTTGTCGTTCAATTCACTGCCAGTTTAAGCAAACTTGTCCTTCTTGTTTTCACTGGTGCGTGCACTGCCATGCCCGACCCTTTGAGCCAACTCTTTGGACTGTAGCCCTCCAGGCTCCTCTGTTCATGGGATTCTCCAGGCAAGAACACTAGAATGTATTGCCATTTTCCTCCTCCGGAGGATCTTCCTGACCCAGGGATGAGACCCACATCTGAGTCTCCTGCATTGCAGGTGGACTGTTTATCTGCTGAGCCATCAGGGAAGCCCTTAGAAACACAGAATGTGTGCTGCCAAGTTGCTTCTATCGTGTCCTCCTCTTTGCAACCCTATGGGCCCTAGCCCACCAGGTTTCTCTGTCCATGGGATTCTCTAGGCAAGAATACTGGAGTGGGTTGCCATGCCCTTCTCCAGGGGATATCAGTATCTTAACTGGAGTGGAGGTGATAGTCTGGGCAAGGTGGGGAGGAGGAGACAAGAATCAGGGCCCAACCTCCAGACACAGAGCAGGGCGAGGTCGCCATCACCCAGAGCATGCAAGCTATGTGCCTTCTCCTATTAGATCATTCATTCCATCCCCTGCATCATTCTCACATATGTTTTTACGTTAAATATTCAGACTACACCACCTAAATAATGAGTGTCTAAAAGAAATCCCATGGATACAGTGGAGCCTGGCGGCCTGCAGTCAATGGGGTCGCGAAAGAGTCATACACAACTTAACAAACAGCAAGGTGAAGTATCCACCTTAGAGAGTACCTGCACTGACTGCATTCATGGCATTAATTAGCACAGATTGATTTCACTGAGTGATGGGGGAAGGACGGGGGAAGCTGGGATGTGTCTTATGGGCAAAGGACTTCAGGATTTTCAAGTGAAGGAAACAGATTCTGCAGAGGATGTCATTAGAGGACTTAGAATCACCTTCTCTTCTGCTCCAGTCCCCTGGATGGGAACTGAACAGCTCAGATCTACAAAGAAGGTTAACAAAAAGATCCCTCATTTAAACCATTCCAAAAGGATAAAACCGATCTCTGGGGCTTTGATTTAAGACAAGAAACAGTATTTTAAGTTGTGGGAGCCAGGGCAACCCTGCTGTGTAGAGGCAGCTCACTGGTCTGACTCTGTGGCCCGCCTGTGGTGATCAGGCATGACTTAGGCTGGTCCAGCTGCTCTGACAAACATACCACGGACTGGGTGGCTTAAACAACAACCATTTATTTCTCATAGTTTTGTAGTCTGGGGAGTCCAAGATCAAGGCTCCAGCAGATTTGGTGTCTGGTGAGAGCCTGCTTCCTGGTTCACAGACAGCTGCGTTCTCAGTGTATCTTCTCACGGTGGAAGGGGCGAGGGTGCTCCTCAGGGTCTCTTTGATATGCGCATTTGTGTGGTTACTGAGGGTTTCACCCTCATGATCTGTTGTTCAGTTGCCCAGTCGTGTCCAACTCTGTGACCCCATGGACTGCAGCATGCCAGGCCTCCCTGTCCCTCACCATCTCCTGAAGTTTGCCCAAGTTCATGTCCATTGCATCTGTGATGCTATCCAGCTATCTCATCCTCTGTTGCCCTCTTCTCCTTCTGCTCTCAGTCTTCCCCACCATCAGGGTCTTTTCCAATGAGTCAGATGACCAAAACACTGGAGCTTCAGCTTCAGCATCCACCCTTCCAATGAGTATTCAGTGTTGATTTTCCTTAGGATTGACTGGTTTTATCTCCTTGCTGTCCAAGGGGCTCTTAGGCGTCTTCTCCAGCACTACAGTTCAAAGGCATCAGTTCTTTGGCGCTCTGCTTCTTTAGGGACCCTCATGACCTAGTCAGCTCCAAAGGCCCTACTTCCTAGCACCGTCACATTAGGGGTTAGGATTGCAACATATGAATCAGGAGTGGACACAAGTACTCAGTCTGTAACAAAGCGCAAGCAGATTAGCGCATGTGAGGGAGGCGAAGGCAAGTGCAGGGCCTCTAAATTAGCCCTGGGTAAAAGCACCCGGTGAGACTGAGGCGGAGACAGCCTGATGGTGATAGCGTGACATAAAGCACACACACAAAGTTCAGGAAGTCCTGGGAACCATTGGTTGTTGGCCTGTGGGGATGCCTCTTCCCTGGGGATCGTACTGTAAATATTGTTCAGCATCAGAAGGGAAACTGCAGGACTTCCCTGGTGGCTTAGTAGATAAGAATCTGCCTGCCAATGCAGGGGATGCAGGTTTGATCCCTGGCCCCAGAGGATTCCACATATCCCCAATCCCTAGAACCTGTGTTCCACAAGAAAAGAAGCTGCCATGATGAGAAGCCCATGCATGCAGCAAGAGAGAAGCCCCTACTCACCGCAAGTAGAGAAAACCCTGAGCAAAAGCAGCAAAGACCCAGCACAGACAAAAATAAATAATTAAAAAACTCCAAGTCAGGGGGGCAAGAACCCTCAGTAGACACGTTTGCCACTCACAGCTTAGATTACAATTTGAGGAAGCAGGATTACACGCCTATTTCTAATAAAAAGCAAAAATCTGAACATTATGCTCCACAAACCCACCTTTGTCTAGAAGGTCCAGGCTTTGCTTGCACTGGTCAGAGCAGCAGTGTGAGATGTGTGCCCACGCATCCCTTTAGTCCCTTAGGGCAGCCATAAAGCGTTCTGGCTTCCTGATGGCAGGTCAGTGTCAAGGAAGGAGCTTCAGAAACAGAAACATTTTTCTCTAAGAAACTGAGAGAAAAAGACTTTTTCTCTTAGGAAATAGTTTACTTTCACTGAGAAGCTGCTGGTAAAATAACCTGGATTCCCTTAGAGGAGACAAACATTAGAAATCTCAAGGGAGGAATTAATGAGGGTTGGGTACATGGTACTTTGAGCATCACTGGTCTATCCAGTGCAACAGTGTAAGTGGAGAAATCCAGGGATGACGGGTGAGGCTGCTGGTCATCAGAACGTGGTTGATAAGTACATGCATTAAGGATCCCTTTGCGTGTACACTCCAAAAGTCATGCTCACATTCCAAATCTCCTCTTAAATAACCATGCTCATGGATCATGTGGCAGTTCTATTTTTAGTTTTCAAAGGAACTTCCACACCATTCTCCACAGTGGCTGTACCAATTCACATTCGCACAAACAGTGTAGGAGGGTCCCCTTTTCTCCACACCCTCACCAACATTTGTTTGTAGATTATTTTTTCACATCTTTTTTTTGGCTGCCATGCTCCATGGCTTATGGGATCTCAGTTTCCTGACCAAGGGTTGAACCCAGGGCCACAGCAGTTAAAGTGCCAAATCCTAACCACTAGATCACTTGTTGGTAGACTTTTTGGTTCATTCTGACCAGTGAGGTGACACTTCATTGTAGTTTTGGTTTACATTTCTCTAATAATTAGCCATGTTGAGCATCTTTTGGCATTTACACACTACTATATGCAAAATGGGGCTTCACTGGTAGCTCAGTTTGCAAAGAATCTGCCTGCAGTGCAGGAGGCCTGGATTCGATCCCTGGGTCAGGAATATCTCCTGGCGAAGGAAATGGCAAACCACTCCAGTATCCTTGCCTGGAAAATTCCATGGACAGAGGACCCTGGTGAGCTGCAGTCCATGGGATCTCAAAGAGTCGGGCATGACTGAGTGATTAACACTACATATATAAAAATAGACAGCTAATAAGGACTGACTGTATAGCACTGGGAACTCTGCTCAATACTCTGTAATGGACCTAAGTGGGAAAAGAATCTAAACAGAGTGGAGCTATGGATATGTATAACTGATTCACTTTGCTGTACACTTGAAACTAACACCGCATTGTACATCAACTATATGCCAATAAAATTTTTTTTTTAAAAAAGGAAAGTTAAAAAAATTTTTTTAAATAAGAAGAATTAACCCCACTCAGAGGTGCAGTCAGCCCTGTGTGACGTGACCCTTCTCAGCAGTGACCGCTTTCTCTCCTAAGCTGAGGAGGCAATCAGCCGTGGTCATTTAGGAATTCACCCACCATCTGTCTGCTCACAGAGGAATAGTCCAGCTGGGTCTGGCCCACAGAGACAGATGGGAACCAAGGGAAGGATGTTTGCCGAAGGCAGATGTACCCGACGGGCAGAAACCTGGCTGCTTACCTGCCTGTGGCCCCCATTCGGGGACAGCCCGTGTTCACCCTCCTTCTCTTCAGGATAAGTGCCAGATGAGAACTCTGCCTTGTGGACATGTCGTACCTTCAGGGGTCCCAGTGGCCTTTCCACTAGGAAAGAAGAGAATCCCATGGAGGAGCTGTTCTCCACAAGCCTCCCAGGATGCCCGTGGGTCCACAGAGCAGGAAAATCTGGACCCAGGTCCATCCTGAGCACTCCCTCCAGGCCTCACGGAGGTGCGCTAGGCATTCCAAAACCATCTCATTGGTTAGAGGTTAAAAACTATGCATCAGGGCCTCTCTGGTGGCTCGGTGGTAGAGAATCCTCCTGCCGATGCCGGACACACACGTTTGATCCCTGGTCCAGGGAAGATCCCGCATCCCGAGGGACTGAAGGAAGAAACAGACAGAGCTGGACTCCACTTTAGGCCATGCTGCGAACATTAGGCTACACACATGCTTACTCTCCCAATGGACTCTGAATTTTGTGCCCAGTGTCTACAGAAATGGCATACCAATGGAAAACCAGACCCCCCAGATAAAAGAGCCTCGGGACTTGTACTTGGACTCTGTCACCTAAAAGAATATGCTAATTATCTCTGTAACAGAACAAAGTCTTAAATTCCATTATGTTTATCGGGATATAACCACAGGCCTATTGATAAATGTCCACTATTTAACCTTCTAGGCTTATGACACATGAATCATGGGTTAACTTTGATCATATTTCTCTTTTACCTTGTCCAGACTAGTTTCAAGGAATTTGGGGAGGTGGGTTTGAGCACGTACACTTAGGGTATATAAGGTTTTCACAAAAACTGGCTGGGGTCCTTGGCTAAAAGAAGACTCTGGCTTGGACCCGCCAGTGTAATAAACTGCACTCCACTATCTGCATTGTCCTTCTGAGTGAGTTTGTTACCTGGAACGCGTGGCTACAACAGGACAACTAAGCCCAGCCCATGCACTACAACCATTGAGCCCACCCCTAGAACCCTTGCCCTGCAACAAGAGGAGCACCAACAGCTAGAGTCAGCCCTGCTCCTCTCAACTATAGAAAGCTCGCGCAGCATCGAAGACCCAGCACAGCCAAACATAAAAAAAAAAAAACAAATAAATAATTTTTGAAAAAACAGAACACGAAGAAAGCCATCGCCCCCGCCCCNAGGGAAAGTATACTAACATATTCTAAGGGAAAACATATTGTTTGGACCATGAAGCCAAAACCAAGATTTAATTAGGGTATACCGTAATTGCAAGAATACCTAACAGGTGAGGAAAAAACTGAGAAAAAACCCTCAAATTTTGTATTGACAAACATAATCCCATTTTTAAATGGTGCAGCCCACTGCAGTATTCTTGCCTGAGAAATACCATGGACAGAGGAACCTGGCTCGCTACACTGCTAGGGTTGCAAAAGACTCAGACATGATTTAATGACTAAACAACAACAAAAACAGTCCTTTTTTTATTTTATTTTTTTACAAAACCAGTGACACACCAGCTATCTAACCAGAGCACTGGAAGAGAAATTCATGCCTTGTGGTTGGTCCCTACTGAGCACTAAAGACGTTTCAAAATCCCATCCTTTCATAATTTCATTCATTTTCTAGTGGCTACCAAAATCTTGATGTTTACAGAAGTTTCACTGCTTCCATTTACTAAATAGGAAATTTAGTAATTTAGTAAAGAGTAATTTAGACCAAGATCAAATTGGAAAAGTGCCTGGGTGATGAAGTTTTTAGTTCCAATCTATAAGATCAATGTGCCATTTGAATAGGGCATAGAGTCTGGCTTTTTTTTTTTTTTTGCAGAGAACTAAAGATTGAGAGCTTCTCTGGCAATGTGTGGCTGCTCTTCAGATGCTGAATAAGGGTGGGTTGGGAGAGATAGCCCAGAGCAGCCCTGTGAGGTGGCTGACTCACTTCTCTCCCCCATGCGTCATCTGTCCCAGCTTCCCACCTGCAACCTGTGTCTCAGAAACACTTAGAACACAGATATAGAAAATTTTGTTTTCAACCGAAATGTGGATTCGCTTCTTGGTCCAAAAGTAAAAGACACATTCCTCCTAAAACTATGCAAACAGCCAATCCGTGGGAGATATATTCTACATGAATACTTCAGAAAAAATTTTTTTAATGCAGACAATTAGATCAATCTTGTCTATTTTGATAGAAAATGTGTTTTATCTTCATGTTCTAAATTCTCAAATACGCAGAATGATGATTATTACCACCAAGGAATTTTTAGAAACATGTTAAAATCTTAACATAGATCTATACCAGCCGCAAGTCTTCCCTGAGTGAGTAGATGCACTTGTTGGCCTCTCAAATTCTAACAGCAAGTGCAGCTCTTTCATTAAAGATGAATGGAGCTCAATAGACTGTGGTCTCTTCGTACACAGGGAGCTTATGGAGGTAGCTTTATTCAAGCCTGGTTTTCAGCATCTAGGATTCCAGTGAGTGCTGAATTTGAATTATGCTTTTTTTTTTTTTTCAGTCTTGACTACTTATTTAAATATACTCTTCACCTAATGAGTAATTAGAGGAGCAAATTGTATAGTCACAGGGATTCTGAAAGGCATGTAAATCACCACTATCTGCATTTTTATCTGCATCCATATAAACAACTTTAATTTTATAGATATAGATGTCAATGGTGGTAATACACATCCAGTTCAAGATGTTAATAAATTCCCTCTCAAATTCACATTGATAGCAACCTAGGAAAGGTGTCTTTAGAAAGATCTGATCCTCAGTGTTTTAGATTTTAAAGTTAATGCTGAAACTTTCTTTATAGGTGTTTACCAGGTATCAAACTTTTTATTTAAAACTAAGTTGTGCAAATCTCTTCATTATAAGTACAGGTGAAACCAAAACTTCTTATCTAGCCTAAATAAAAATGTTTGGTTGACTTCTCTGAGCAGTCAACTTAGACAGGTAAAATGCTCTCTCCTGAAATCATTATATTTACTTAGTTCACCCGCCCTTCAAAAAATCACCCATGCTTAACCATTGCAATTGTGACACTGCATATCACCACCCGCATGTTCTAATTTCATGACTGCATACATTTATGCTAATTATATAAGGTGAAATTACAATAATTACAGAGGCAACAATTTAAAAAATACAAATTCCACTAAAATCACAGTATATGATATGAAAATCATCCGACAAACCAAAACAGAGAAAGCACTGAGTGAGTGAAGTTGCTCAGTCATGTCCGACTCTTTGTGACCCCATGGACTGTAGCCTCTGTCCATGGAATTTTCCAGGCAAGAGTACTAGAGTGGGTTGCCATTTTCTTCTCCAGGGGATCTTCCTGACCCAGGGATCAAACCCAGGTGTCCTGCATTGCAGGCAGACACTTTTCCATCTGAGCCACCAGGGAAGCCCCTGGTGGGGCTTATACAGCATTATAAGATGAATAAAACAATATGGGAGAAAACATGCCAGCAAAATGCCTTGGTCTTTGCAAATGGAAACATGTTATGCTGAAAAATCTGAAGATTCAGGTTTAAGAGCAGAGTTCTTTCTCCTTTAAATTTGTTTCCCAGGCCTATAATATGAATGTTTAACATCTTCCCTAAACACATTATGACTAGAGAATCTTTTTCCTCAGTAATTTCTTATAAACTCAAAGAAAAGAGGAGAATAATTAGTAAAGTGATAAAACATGAACACACTACAGACAACACTATGGATTTATTTTAGTTAGGGAAGAGTAGGTCCAGCTATGATTTTCTGGTCCTCTTTTCTATAAGCTGTCTCCAAACATGCATCTCATTTTCAAGGATTTACAGTCTTTTGTCTAATTCATTTTCCTTCTTGAAGAGTATATTCATAAGACAAATTATGCAACTGATACATTTGAACTCTCCATAAATTGCCCTGGAGTGTATTTTATTTGCATCCTAATTTCTTGCTTTGTTTTCTATTTCAGACAAATATCCTTAATATAAAAATTGGGAAGGTTGCATCTTTGGTTTCTTTTGCAAAGATTTTGCTAGACCTGAAAACATCTTGCCAACCTGTGACTGAAAAATTAACATTCTGGCATACCAGCATTCTTCACAAAGAAGCTTAAATTTATCCTTTAGTCTAGATTATTCATAAGATCTATATGTTCCAGGTACTAATTCACAGTATATTTTATGTAATATTTCACAACAACCCTGCAAGGTGATCTTTTAGACCAATAGAATTCTCACCTTACGCATGATTCATTGAGGCTTTGAGAGCTTAAGTACAGAGAAAAGTGTCAGAGACAGACAGTAGTGGAGCCTAGATTTGATTTCTGGCCTCCCTTAAGCATTTATACATTTACTGACTGCTGACGCTGCATAGATATAAGGTTGTGAAGATACAAAGATAAATCCGACATGGTCACTGCCCTTGAGACACTTCATATCTTACAGGTTAGAGAGACATAAATACCAATAATCTCATATGAAATGAAAATGCTGACAAACATGCCTGAAATAAGTTTCTTAAGGCGTTATTAGATGCCGTATGCATTTCACTGACAGTAGCAAGATTTTAATAAATACAGTAGTGAAGATTGAAAGTAGGGATAAATAAGACACTTTAAGAATTGAAACTAATACATAATTTCAGGAAACACAATTTCAACTTCTTAGAGCATCAGAGACTTCTATAGGACTGTAAATTCATTAATTCAGTGATTCAGTGATTAACAGAATGATCTATTTACTCATTCATTAAGAAATGATCTTTAAATAGTCTCTCTGGGCCAGATACTGCAAAAGGCTTAGAGGAGGCAAGGATAAATAAGACAGCAAGCATCCTGCAGTGATACAGCTTACAGACACTCAAACCACCCAACAAAATGTGCTCAGTGTGATGTGATAAGAAGCGAAAGGCGCTAGGGGGCACAAAGAAAAAGCTCTAACTCAGATGTTCTGGAGGGAGGGAAGTCTAAGCAGAGATAGCCTGGTGGGCTACAGTCCATGGGGTCGTTAAGAGTCGGACACGACTGAGTGACTTCACTTTCACTTTTCACTCTCATGCATTGGAGAAGGAAATGGCAACCCACTCCAGTGTTCTTGCCTGGAGAATCCCAGGGATGGGGGAGTCTGGTGGGCTGCCGTCTATGGGGTCGCACAGAGTCGGACACGACCGAAGTGACTTAGCAGTAGCAAGGAAAGAAGAGGGGAGTGATCCCAGTGGTTCAGATGCAATTTGTTGTGTAGAAGTCTTGAGAAGAAAGAGAGAGTGGAAAAATTAGACTAGTTTGCGTCTTGCTTGGGAAGGTGAGTACTAGGTAGTATCATCAGAAAGAAAGTTTATTGTATTAAAATAATGTTTTAAGCTAATCACACATAGGGAAATAAACCCTTCCACAGGCTCTGCAAGTAGTTTGCATGTGTAGAAATAGCTCAGGTCTTGCCACGATAGAAATGCAATGCACTAAATTAATGCTTTCAGTATTCTTTCCTAATAAGATATATGAAAGTGATAACAAAACACAAAGAAGACCAGGATGATCTTGGGACTAAAATTAATGTGAACCAAGGATCTCCACTTAGCTGGAATCCACTAAGTGAAGTGTGCTAAGTCACCTCAGTCATGCCCAACTCTTTGAGACACTAGGTACTATAGCCCACCAGGCTCCTGTGTCTATGGGATTCTCCAGGCAAGAATACTCTAGTGGGTTGCTGTGCCCTCCTCCAGGGGATCTTCTGACCCAGGAATTGAACCCATGTCTCTTAAGTCTCCTGCATTGGCAGGTGGGTTCTTTACCATTAATGCCACCTGGGAAGCCCTAAGTCAAAGCCTAAGTTCAAATATCTGCCTTGATGGTTCCAGTTATGAGATCTCTCTCCCCAGTCTTAGTAAGGAGCAAAACTTCATGTAAATGAAGCATACAGTGATCAAGACTAGAGTAATGTAAAGTGGAACCTCAGGAAGAGCTGGAAGACTCTGAGCCCAGGACAAAGAGTGAGATCACATCAGGGAAGCACTTGGGTGGCAAATGAAACAGGCTGCCCAGAGCCTGGTGATGTAAGAAATTGCAGAGCAGGGCTTTCTCACCAGTGGAGGTGTAGCTAGTAAAAAGCCATGAAAAGTCTTTTCACTATCAGTCCCATCACCCCTCAGACAGACCTTATCTTGGGCTCAGTGATTTTTATGAGTTGGCCTGGGTTCTTACCCAATCTGACATCCTGTTCTTTCTGTCCCACGCTGCTGCCTCCAAAGATAGCTGGGGATGCTCAGAGCCAATAGGGACTCAGAGGCTAGTGGAGTAAGCAGGGTCAAGATTATAACTGAATCCTAAAAGCCACGTTAAGGGTTTTATCCTAAGATCAGAAACCAACAAGTGGGTAGAGATATGACCTGAGAGTTGAATTTTAGAAAGATCGCTCTCTGTATAAAACAGATAACTAATGAGAACGTACTATTAGCACAGGAAGCTCTACTCAGTGCTTTGTGGTGAACTAAATGGGAAGGAAATCTGAAAAAGAGAGGCTACATGTATACACATAACTGATTTACTTTGCTATACAGAAGAAACTAACACAACACTATAAAGCAACTATACGCCAATAAAATTTTGTTAAAATAAAACTGAAATTTAAAAAGAAAGATCACTCTGGTGGTAATGGATTAAAACAGGCAAATGGATGGACAGACTCAGGAAGTCTAGTTAGAACATTGTTCTATACAGGGAGTTGATGGAAGAACGACAGTGGTCTCTTCTAGATGGGGAAGAGTGGGGAGGCAGAAAGTGGGTGTAGCATCTGAGATGGCAGAACCCAAAGATGACACCTAGACATGTGATTTGGGGAACTGGTTTAACAGTGATTAATTAATACAAAAGAGAAGTAAGAGACAATATTTTGGGGGACAGAAGGAGACTGAGATGATGAGTTTTTTTGGACATATTGAATTAGGGTATCTGTGGAGCATGCAGGGGAATCTGTGTAATAAGTAGTTGGATACGCAGATTTGCAGCTTAGGAGAGAGACCTGGGGTGGAGATATAGACAGGTGTCTTGAATTAATCATGCTCACTTCTAAGCAAAAAGGGGCAAGTTCAAATTCCAAACACATTCACCTTACTACTTAAAAGAACTTTCTGTTTATACTCCATTTTATCAATCAGAAATGTCTTCATAAAATTCTTGTCATGCCTGTACTCAACAATCAAACAATTATGGGAAAAGTACTATCATTAATGATAGTATACCTCTAAAATTCAACACTTGAAGTGGCATTAATTCTCTTTTCCCATCTTATACTGATTTTCAAGAATTATCTGATCAGAAAGTTCAAAAGTTCAGAAATTATCTTAACTGACTTTCTCAATTTAAATTTTTACTTCCCCTTTTGCAACCGCCATAAACGATTCTACCACTTTACTCCCCCCATGGAGCAAACAATTCGTGAGAAAGGCTGCCACCAAAAACCAGTATGAGAAACCTTAATGAGAGTGGCTTTATTCTAGAAGCTCTTGGAAAGTCCACTTTGGTTAGGGGGTATGTCACTTTTCTTGTCATATTCTCCAACTCCAAAGGGCTTTTAACTTGGCTATAGAGGCTTATTTAACTGCCCAGTAGAGAGGAATTTTGGCAGGCAATATTTTTTCACATTAGCATGGACTTTTCTGTTGCTAGATAATAGCTTAAGTATCATTTGCTGCTGTTCAGTTAATAAAAAGAGGAAAGAAAGACTCATTATGCCTTTTCCTCCCTTAGAATGATGAATATATTTAAGACAAGAGCATTTTGCTTCCTTTGAAGGCGTTAGGTCATGCTAACTTTCTGTATGCTTAAAAGAATAAGGTAGTTCTGCAAAAACACTACAGAAGACCCCTCTCTCAATCTTAGCACCAGCTAAAAATCACTCTGTTCCAAGGAAAGACTGCAGCAAATGAAAGGGATGACTGTGTCACTCACCTCCCCCCAAAGTTTCATGTATACATCAAACACACCAAAACCTGCCCAAGTGCATTTACTGGGAACATTTTTTTTTTTTTTTTATAATTCACACATGAACTCCAAATTGAAAAAGGCTGACTTAAGAAACTGAGGTTTTATTTTATGAAAATAACTTTTCAATACAGAAGTTCTGTCTTTATATTTGGGAAGGTTATTTTATTCATTATCAAAGCACTGGATTTTGAGTTTTTCATAGAACTCATAAAGAAGCATCCCTTCCTCCAGTTGCAGTTTGAACAGTACCCTGAGAGTTAGCAAATAGATTTCTTAATGAAAGAACGAGCACTGTTTCTGATTTGGACAGAAGCACACCGTAGGAAATTAACCCAGAATATTCATGAAAGAACTCATGCTGAAGCTCCAATAATTTAGCCACCTGATACAAAGAGCTGACTCACTGGAAAAACCCTGATGCTGGGAAAGATTGAAGGCAGGAGAAGGGAGAAACAGAGGATGAGATGATTGGATGGTATCATTGACTCAGTGAACGTGAGTTTGAGCAGACTCCAGAAGACAGTGAAGACAAGGAAGCCTGGAGTGCTGCAGTCCATGGGGTAATAGAGTCTGACCTGACTGAGCGACTAAACTAGGAACATCAACACCACAGAGAGATGTACTGTTTCCTACTCCATTCGTGCTCCTGTCTACACCTTCTGTCTCTATGCAAATCAGGTAGGGAGGCTGCCGTAGCAGCCTAACCATGTGGCGGAGATGACCTCCACCACTGTTTACCTGATGTTAGGCAGAACTGCTGGACAGTCTGGTTCCAAGGCAACAAAAATGAAATGACAAAACTGAAGGGTTCTATCCTTTCTATGCTTGGGAAATGCTCCATAACTTTATTCCTATAAATGATGACTTTCTACTGCAACCTTGTCAGAAAATCTCTACTCCTACATTTTTCCAATAGTCATATGCAGATGTGAGAGCTGGATCATAAAGAAGGCTGAATGCTGAAGAACTGATGATTTTGAATTGTAGTGCTGGAGAGACTCTTGAGATTCCTGTGGACTGCAAGGAGTTCAAATCAGTCAATCCCAGAGGAAATCAATTGTGAATATTCATTGGAAGGACTGATGCTGAATTACCAACACTTTGACCATCTGATCAGAAAAGCCAACTCATTGGAAAAGACCCTGATGCTGGGAAAGATTGAGGACAGAAGGAGAAGGAGATGACAGAGGATGAGATGGCTAGATAGCATAACCAACTCAACGGACATGAGTTTGAGCAAACTCTGGGAGATAGAGAAGGACAGGGAAGCCAAACGTGAAGCAATTCATGGGGTTGCAGAGTCAGACATGACTTACAGACTGCATAAAAACAACCTAAGAGATAAAGAGCTGCCAAACTGCAAGGAGATCCAACCAGTCCATTCTGAAGGAGATCAGCCCTGGGATTTCTTTGGAAGGAATGATGCTGAAGCTGAAACTCCAGTACTTTGGCCACCTCATGCAAAGAGTTGACTCACTGGAAAAGACTCTGATGCTGGGAGGGATTGGGGGCAGGAGGAGAAGGGGATGACGGAGGATGAGATGGCTGGATGGCATCACCGACTCGATGGACGTGAGTCTGAGTGAACTCCGGGAGTTGGTGTTGGACAAGGAGGCCTGGCATGCTGCAATTCGTGGGGTCGCAGAGTTGGACACGACTGAATGACTGAACTGAACTGAACTGAACAGATCAGGAAATAAGACATTATCAGCCTCCAGAAGCCCTTCCTCTGCTTCCACTCACAACCCCTCCCCCAAGAATAAACATTCATCTGATTAATAAACATNAGGAGGCCTGGCATGCTGCAATTCGTGGGGTCGCAGAGTTGGACACGACTGAATGACTGAACTGAACTGAACTGAACAGATCAGGAAATAAGACATTATCAGCCTCCAGAAGCCCTTCCTCTGCTTCCACTCACAACCCCTCCCCCAAGAATAAACATTCATCTGATTAATAAACATTAATAATAAATAAACATTAATAATAAATAAACATTAATAAACATAAGATTAATAAACATTAATCTTCTACAACATAGATTTAAATAAAGCTTATTTCTACACTTTATATAAATGGAATCACATAACTTGTATCTTCACTAATGGCTCTTTGACTCAATGTTAAATTTGTGAGATTCATCTATGTTGTGACTTTTGCAGTTTATCCATTCTTACTACCAAGTGGTATTACATTTTAAAAAGAAAGTGAAAGTGAAAGTGTTAGTCTCTGGGTCGTGTCTGACTCTGCAACCCCTGTACTGTAGCCTCTGAGGCTCCTCTGTCCATGGGATCTCCCAGACAAGAATACTGGAGTGGGTTGCCATTTCCTTTTCCAGGGGATCTCCCTGAACCCAGGGATGGAACCCAGGAATTGAACCCAGGTCTCTTGTATTGCTGGCAGATTCTTTACCCTCCGAGCCACCAGGGAAGCCCATTCCATTTTAAATACATCTGAATTCAAATTTTGATGAATATTAGTGGAGTCACTCAGTAGTGTCCGACTCTTCATGACCCCATGGATTGTAGCCTACCAGACTCCTCCATCCATGGGATTTTCCAGGCAATAGTACTGGAGTGGGCTGCCATTTCCTTCTCCAGGGATCTTCCTGACCCAGGAATTGAACCTGAGTGTCCTGCATTGTAGACAGATGCTTTACCATCTGAGCCACCAGGGAAGTCCTTGATGGATATTGGGATTATTATTAAAAGTATTGCTATGAACATTCTTGGACTTCCCTGGTGGCTCAGATGGTAAAGCAACTCCACGTCCAAGAGCAGTGGCTGTGTGGGCAAAGGAGGGCCGAGAGGAGCTACCATGTTCAAGGATAGGAGGGGCTGCCATGAGGAGATACCCCTCGTCCAAGGTAAGGAGCACAATGCTGCACAATGCTGGAGCAGCCATGAAGACATATCCCACATTCAAGGTAAGAGAAACCCAAGTAAGACAGTAGGTGTTGCGAGAGGGCATCAGAGGGCAGACACACTGAANCTCCCCACCCCCTTCCATAGTTGCTCCCTAGATTTGTTTCTCTAAAGGCTCCTGAAGGATATTAGCCCCCAGATTAAACTTACTTCCTTCTCTGCATATGATAATCTCGATGACTTTGCATTTAAAATAGCAACTAAACTGAAACCTTCACAGATGAAAGGGTTTCGGAGATCCTTCTATACGAGTGGAATTCGGATGTCCCCAGAACTCTTTCTAGGCATCCTTTCAGGCCTGACACAATTCATAATCACTTCCTCCTATGAGCGCCTCCTATGTTCTGAGCATCCTGCCAGGAACTGGGGAAACAGCTGAGTGAGCCATGGCTCCTGTCCTCTAGAAATCCACAGCCAAGTTAAGTGGAAGTTGCTCTCAGATTCATCTCACTGACCATTCATCTCAAATCTGTTTTATAGACACAGAAATGCTCATGTTGGTGACTAGAGGAAAGGATGAGGTGAAATACATGAACACGTTCATGAAAAATTATCAAAAGACTCCAAATGCGGGTGTTGGCTATAAAATTAGTGATTTGCTGTCAAATGAGTGTTAGTGATTTAGCACATGTAGAACATGCTATTAAAAGGCATTCCAGGCCAAACCTTCACACTCTCCACACCGATCACTTTCAGATCATGACCACTGTCTTCAGTTTATTCTATAAGGAACAAGTCTGAGTATTGGGATTTTTCTTGGCTTCCTCCAGGCTAACACACAGGCATGGACTGGATCCATGCACCTCTTTTTCTGATGCTATGATTGTGAGCACAGTTTCTAGGCTCTTTTTGATTCTACAAGTGAAAACAGGAGTCACAACCTTTCCTCTACAGACCAGGAAAAGCTCTGGCCACCCTGCTCCCTGCCTTGCAGCCTCTCTCCTTCATATCCCTGAGGACGGCCAGAGGGAGGCAGTGTTTTCCAACAGAAACCTCAAGGCCACAGAGGGAGCCAGTCCTCTCACTCACACACCCAGCCTTGAGCTAACTCCACTGAGCACCCGTACCAGGCAGTGAGGACACCGTGGACCCAGCAAAGCAGTCAAGACTAGAGTCTCCACACTATGCAAAAGAGACACAACTTTTGTCTTCAAGGAGCTTCCATTCCAGTGGAGAGGTAGGCACCCATCCAATGAGTTCACACAAAGTGTGAATTTTCTGTCTGTCCTGTGTATATGCTGCAATCAAATAATAAAAAACATATGTCAGGGGATCTTCTCTGGTTGGCAGAAGTGGCATTTGAGCTGAGACCTGAAGCATGAGAAGGACTTAATCAGGAAGAGTCAGTGAAGAAAAGCCCTCTGGGGCAGGATTGCTTTGAGGAAGACTCACACTGTGAAGAGAGAAAAATGTCCTGAAAGACCTAAAGGGAAGGTGGAAGGCACTGTCTGGGGGCAGAGGGAAGGTGCTGGGAGTCAGCAGCTGGAGGGTGGCAGGATCTGGGCTGAACAAGGCTACCATGGTGATGCAGATAACAGTGTTGCAGGGAAAAGTCAATTCTGACTCCAAACAGTTGGAACTGTTTCTTTGACTTGCTTTTTGTTGCTGTTGTTAGTATAACCATATGTAATCAGTGCAAAGAAATACAGGGAAAAAATAGAATGGGAAAGACCAGAAATCTCTTCAAGAAAATTAGAGAAACCAAGTGAACATTTCATGCAAAGATAGGCACAATAAAGAACAGAAATGGCATGGACCTAACAGAAGCAGAAGATATTAAGAAGAAGTGGCAAGAATACACAGAAGAACTATACAAAAAAGACCTTCATGATCCAGATAACCACCACGGTGTGATCCCTTACCTAGAGCCAGACATCCTGGAATGCAAAGTTAAGCAGGCCTTAGGAAACGCTACTATGAACAAAGCTAGTGGAGGTTATGGAATTCCATTTAAGCTATTTCAAATCCTAAAAGATGATGCTGTGAAAGTGCTGCACTCAATATGCCAGCAAATTAGGAAAACAGCAGTGGCCACAATGTCAAAGAAAGCCAATGCCAAAGAATGTCCAAACTACCATACAATTGTGCTCATTTCACACGCTAACAAGGTAATGCTCAAAATTCTCCAAGTGAGGCTTCAACAGTATGTGAACTGAGAACTTCCAGATGTTCAAGCTGGATTAGAAAAGGCAGTGGAACCAGAGATCAAATTGCCAACATCCACTGGATCATGGAAAAAGCAAGAGAGTTCTAGAAACACAACTACTTCTGCTTTATTGACTATGCCAAAGTCTTTGACTGTGTGGATCACAACAAACTGTGGAAAGTTCTTAAAGAGATGGGAATACCAGACCACCTGATCTGCCTCCTGAGAAATCTGTATACCAGTCAAGAAGCAACAGTTAGAACTGGACATGGAACAACAGACTGTTTCCAAATTGAGAAAAGAGTACATTAAAGGCTGTATATTATCACCCAGCTTATTTAACTTATATGCAGAGTACATCATGAGAAACACTAGGCTAGATGAAGCACAAGCTGGAATCAAGATTGCCAGGAGAAATATCAATAACCTCAGAAATGTGGACAACACCACCCTTATGGCAGAAAGTGAAGAAGAACTAAAGAGGCTCTTGATGAAAGTGAAAGAGGAGAGTGAAAAAGTTGGCTTAAAACTCAACATTCAGAAAACAAAGATCATGGCATCCGATCCCATCACTTCATGGCAAATAGATGGGGAAACGATGGAAACAGTGTCAGACTTTATTTTATGGGGCTCCAAAATCACTGCAGATGGTGACTGCAGCCATGAAATTAAAAGACACTTGCTATTTGAAAGAAAAGTTATAACCAACCTAGACAGCATATTAAAAAGCAAAGACATTACTTTGCCAACAAAGATCCATCTAGTCAAAGCTATGGTTTTTCCAGTAGTCATGTATGGATGTGAGAGTTGGACTATAAAGAAAGCTGAATACCAAAGAATTGATGTTTTTGAACTGTGGTGTTGGAGAAGACTCTTGAGAGTCTCCTCTTCTGCAAGGAGAGCCAATCTGTCAATCCTATAGGAAATCAGTCCTGAATATTCATTGGAAGGACTGAATTTGAAGCTGAAGCTCCAATACTTTGGCCACCTGACGCGAAGAACTGACTCATTAGAAAAGACCCTGATGCTGGGAAAGCTTGAAGAAGGGAAGAGAAGGGGATGATAGAGGATGAGATGGTTGGATGGCATTACCGACTCGATGGACATGAGTTTGAGTAAGCTCCGGGGGTTGGTGGTTTTCAGGAGGCCTGGTGTGCTGTAGTCCATGGGGTCACAAAGAGTTGGGGATGACTAAGCGGCTGAACTGAACTGTTATAATGGCCTGCCTCATAGGACCCTGCCCCTCTGCCTGACTGTTAAACTAAAGCACCTTTGTTCAGAACCCTGTCCGCCTGTAGATGGCAGGAAGAAAGAAATGAACACGTCTCCTACCTGAGGCTTGTCATTCTAGGAGATATTGTTGTTGGTCAGTTGCCAAGTCGTACCTGACTCTTTGCAGCTCCATGGACTGTAGCACACCAGGCCCTACCTATCTCTAGGAGATATTTGCAAGAATAATGGCCTTTTTGCTTTGTTTCTTCATTTCCTCCCATCTCTGATCTACAAAAGAACTGGCATCGAGACCCTGATAAGATGGTTATTTTGAGACATTTGTCTGCCATCTTCTCAGTCAGCTGGCTCTCCGAATAAAGTCATATTCCTCGCCTCAACACCTCGTCTCCAATTCATTGTCGAGTTAGTGAGCAGAATGAACTTGGACTCTGTACAAATACTATCAAAAGATGATCAGTTTTAGAATAATTACTCTTGATTAAGAGTGGAGAGAGTAGCAAGAGGATGTATTAGGAAGCCAGTGGGGTGAGAAATGATGGCGACTTGAACTAACAAGGCAGCAGCTGCTGCTGCTGCTAAGTCGTTTCAGTCGTGTCTGACTCTGTGCGACCCCATAGACGGCAGCCCACCAGGCTCCCCCGTCCCTGGGATTCTCCAGGCAAGAAAACTGGAGTGGGTTGCCATTTCCTTCTCCAAGGCATAAAAGTGAAAGTGAAAAGGAAGTCGTTTAGTTGTGTCCGCAGAGGATCTGAAACAATGTAAGGAGACTTGAAAAAATACAAGAGGAATAGTGAACAGAAGGCTGGGGCCCTGGGGAGAGGGAGATTAGTGAGGAGCTCCAGGCCTCTGGCTTTCAGAGTCAACTAACCTGGGTAGTGGTGGAAAGGGACAGATGAATAGGAGTTTAGTTTCAGCCCAAACCACTACATTTGTGTCTTTGCCTTTTTTGAGGCATATTTGTGTGTGTTATTCACTCAGCTGTGTCCAACTCTTTGCAACCCCATTAACTGTAGCCCGCCAGGCTTTTCGGTCGTGGAATTCTCCAAGAAAGAATACTGGAGTGGATTGCCATTCCCTTCTCCAGAGGATCTTTCTAATCCAGGGATCGAACCCTGGTCTCCTGCATTGCAGGCACATTCTTTACCGTTTGAGCTACAAGGAAATTCGAGGCATGTTTGAGGACACTCAAAATTAGCCATTTGAACATATATGTTTGGAGCCCAGAGGACAGAACAGTAGATTCTGTCAGCATAAATGTGGGAGTTGGAGCTGGGTTCACAGATGAGATTTTCCTTGAAGCAAGAAGAGGTAGAAAGAAAAGCAAGTGGAAGCCTGCTCCTTGAGGCTCCTTGCGGGACTTTGCATCCTGTCGAAAATCCCCATGAGCCATTTGGTTCATACCAGAAGGTCCTTGAAGTTCAGTCTTATCTAAATGTTCATGAGCACATTAGGTCCATGCCAAATGGTTTTAGATGGGACTGAGGAATGAAATATTTCCTGCCATAGCAGTAAACAAGGATACCACTGTCCTCTGTGTAAGCTGGTGAACCCTGAGGAAACTCAGAATATTGGCCCCAGATAGGGGAGGTGCTTATCAAAGGAATGATTTCAGTGAGCCCAGACTCAGATGATCTAATCCCAGGTGGCACTAGTGGTAAAGAATCTGTCTGCCAATGCAGGAAACTCAAGTGATGCGGGTTCAATCCCTGGATTGGGAAGATCCCCTGGAATAGGAAATGGCAAACCATTCCAGTATTCTTGCATGGAAACTCTCACAGACAGAGAAGCCTGAAGGGCTACAGTTCATGGGGTCACAAAGAGTTGGACACAACTAGGCATGCATGTACACACACACACACAGACTCTTACATCTTCCCATACATAGAAAAATGCTACATTTCCTACCTAACTTGACATATCCGGTTTCTTTGATTAATGGCAATCTTTCGATGTTCTTGACTACTTACCCTTTGTTCCAAAACTCCTAGAATTTCCCTCTTTTTTTCAGAGGTGTGGATATAGATATGACACATATATACAGTGGAATATTACTCAGCTATTAAAAAGGAAAAAATTATGCCATTTGCAGAGACATGGATGGATCTAGAGACTGTCACACAGGTGAAGTAAGTCAGAAAGAGAAAAGCAAATATTGTATATTAACACATATATGTGGAATCTAGGAAAATGGTACAAAGGATGTATTTGCAAAGCCGATTAACCTCTTCTTTCCCCTCTGAATCTGGCCTGTTATTCTTTCTTGTGTGTCACATGATCTAGATTGCTCTGAATTTCTCTCCCAATTACTTCTTTTTCATACTACAGCTTTGCAACTTCTTTTGATTTCCACTGCCCATTTAAATGCCCTATTTTCATTTTTGAAGCATCCCTTTAAGCTCCATGTCACCTCTGTGGTTTCTATTGTGATGTCTGACATGTAGCTAGCTTAAAAGAGTGAATTTCCATATTCTCCTTACAGATTTGCATTTTTCGTATCAACTGGAGAAAAGATCCTTGAGTTCTTTGAAATAGCTGGTGGGGAGAAAGGTGCACAGAATGAAACAATGGGCTTCTCTTGCAGTCTGAGACCTCAGGGAAGAAAACCTAAGAAATTAACTAGGGGCGGAGAACTTGATCAATACATCGTCTACAATTCGATTCCTACATTACTGCCCCTCATTTTACCCCATCTCTTAATTTATAATCCCTATACCTAGAATTGGAGAAGGCAATGGCACCCCACTCCAGTACCCTTGCCTGGAAAATCCCATGGGCGGAGGAGCCTGCTTGGCTGCAGTCCATGGGGTCACTAAGAGTCGGGCACAACTGAGCGACTTCACTTTCGCTTTTCACTTTCACGCATTGGAGAAGGAAATGGCAACCCACTCAGGGTACTTGCCTGGAGAATCCCAGAGACAGTGGGCCCCCCATCTATGGGGTCGCACAGAGTCGACATGACTGAAGCGACTTAGCAGCAGCAGCAGCAGCAGCATACCTAGAATAGCCTGCTCTGGAAGGTAAACCCGAAGCACCCTTAGTTGCAATTCAATGAACTGTCCCAAAGAGTTCCATTTTATTTGTTTTATTCAGTTAAAGATGATTTTCTTGTGTCATGAGTCACGCTTTTCGTTTCCAGGGTGACCACCCATCATTACACTTACATTTCCATGACATTTGTGCTTCAGATTTCTATAGCAAAATCCTTCAGGCATATTTTAGAAAAAATCCCAATAGGTAGTGAGAAATGGAATATTTCCCGCCATATCCTGAACAAGGATGTCACAGTCTCAGTGATTGCAGTCACCACAGAAGGTGAGCTGGTGAGCCCCAAGGGAACTTAGGAGGAAGACGAATACCTGCCATCTAGTGGCCATCAGACTTCAGCCACTCCCAACGGCGAGCGCTGAGGAACTCAGGATGTGAAAACACAGCTTACTGGCCCCAGATCGACAAGGTGCATATCAAGGGAACAATTTCATAAGCCCAGACTCTTGCATCTTCCCATACATAGAAAATCGCTAAATTCCTTACCTTGGGTTATCTGGTTTTCTTTAATTAACAATAATCTTTTGTTGTTCAGATTACCTGCCTTTTGTTGCAAAACTTTTATATCAGCTGGCTCCTCTCCTCTTCTCCTTGGAGTGGGTCACTTGAGATGTTGTCTCCCAGGCTTAAAGTCCTAAAAATTCCCCACCGAGTAAAACATAACTCTCAACTCTTAGGTTGTGGATATTTTTTCAAGTCCACAATGGTGACTTTTTCACTTACAACACAGATCCGCAAAACATATACCCCTCCAAGATCGGCAGCCATAATTCTTTGGCTCACTTTTTCCGTCCTGACCTCTGAGTTGATTATAATAAGCATTGCCTTACTGATTCCAGTGAGAGCTATAAATAGAAAAAAAAGCCATGCACGAACATTAATGTCCTGTGGTTGCATTAATGCCTCACCATTATCTGTAAATGCCACACAGTCGAGGAGCAGGAGGTGCGAATGCAGGAAGCATCTCTGTCTGAACTTGGAGTGTGCACACCATCCTGGGAATAGAAAAGCCTTTTCATCCAGATTAATCCTCTACGTCTCTTTCCCTGCTGGAGAACAGCGATAACCACCTCCTGGAATGTCACAGAATTCTATGAGATTTCCTGGGAAGGGCCTCATTCAAAGTGGCATCTCTGTAAAGACTGGCTCCTCTCCCTGGAAATCACAGGCCAGCTGCAGAGAAGGGAACCTTCTTTGTCCACCCTCCCGTCCCCTCCGGTTTGCCCCCTCTTGAGCTTGCCTCCCATCCTAGCCTCCCGCACCTTTCACTCACTCCCTTCTCTTTCCTCTTCCTTTACTTCCCCAACCCAGTGTTCTCCACCCTATAACTGGCCTTCCAAGAACCTCTTGGGCCAAGGTACCTTTGACTTCTGCACCTGAGGGCCTTGTTTCATGGCTGTCTCTCTGAGCAGGGCTGTCCCTGACTGTGAGGCCCTTCTACCTCCCCTGCCTGCTTTCTCCTTCTTGGCAACTGATATCAGCCTTTTCTTCACTCCCTAATTCTCCTCGGATATACGGAGCACATGCCCGACACTGTGCAAGGTCTTTGCTCAGCGTTTGGGGTGGGGTTATGAGACACAACCCAGCCGTGCTCCATACCCATGCTCTGGCATAGGGCAGCCAAGCAGGCCCCCCCACCCTGGTAGACAGGGTTCAGGTCCCCTTTGCTCCTGTGCACAGGGTGATAGGTCGAAGGGGGGGGCTCACTTTCCACAGTTCAGATTAATTCACAGGCCAGCCATGCTCAGAGCCCCATTGACCCTGACCTCCTTGCTTGTTCAGCCACCACCAACAGTTGATCTTGGAGGGGAGGGGCCCCCTACCATACCACTTGGACAGGGCAGCCAGAGGACAAATGCACAAGGCATGTGTATACACACACACACACACACACACACACACACACACACACACAAACACGGGGCTTCCCAGGTGGCACCAGTGGTAAAGAATCCGCCTGTTAATACAGGAGATGCAAGAGACACAGTTTCAATCCCTGGGTCGGGAAGATCCCCTGGAGTAGGAAGTGGCATCCCATTCCAGCACTCTTGCCTGGAAAATCTCATGGGTGGAGGAGCCTGGTGTGTTATAGTGCATGGGGCTGCAGAGTTGGACAGGACTCAGCTACTGAGCACATGTACATATATACACCTATTTACAATATATTGTAAATATATTAATGCAACATACTTTGTGTGTTGTGTGTATACGCGGCGGGGCTGGGTTGCAGGAAGAGAATCATATTGTCTTGCAAGACAAATGCCTCAGGGGAGGCCATCACACTTCCTCCAAGCAATGCAGGGTGACTCCCCTCAGATGCAAGTGGAAAGACTGACACTCTGGGGATGAGGATTCTACTGCCGCTGGTGGTGGGGAGTTATCTTTCACTGGTAAAGATGACCTGAAGTCCCGGCTTCACGAAGACCTCCTCCATTCCAACTCCCGATCCTATTCTTCCCCGACGAATGCCCTTACCTTGACAGCAGACACTCCCAGGAGGCTGGGATTTCAGCTTAGGGAGTAAGTCAGCAGAATGTGATCTGAATTGAACTCCCAGCTGTCTCTGCCCTGCAGCTCCAGGAGCTGAGGGTCTCATCAGGGCACACCCACACACTCTCAGGTTTACCTGTGGCTCTGAAGCTGGGAATTCAAAGCCCTGAGCTCATCCTTTTCTTTCTCCTCTTTGTCCAGTGATGTTAAGAGCAGCAGATAAGGTTATTATATTCATTTCCAGAAATGCTTTCCAAAAATGTTCAAAAGTGTCACAGACACAGTCACCCAGTACCCTGTATCTTACTTGACTGTGCTGTGCTTGTTCGCTCAGTCGTGTCTGACCCTTTGTGACCCCATGGACTGTAGCCCTCTCCATGGGGATTCTCCAGGCAAGAATACTGGAGTGGGTTGTCATCCCCTTCTCCAGGGGATCTTCCAACCCGGGGATCTTCCCATCCCAGGTCTCCCTCATTGCAGGTGGGTTCTTTATGGTCTGAGCCAGTGACTAGGAGTATCCAATGCAGATGCTTTGCACATCTTTGTAAACAGTTCATATCATGAACTATCATGATACTGTCTCTCTACTTCTGGAAATAGAGTGATTAGCATTTTAAATTCTAATCAAATTAGAGAACCAATTCCAGAAACCCACAACCAGTTCAGAAAACTCATCCTTCAAACTGTTTCTTTACCACCATTGTCAGTACCCACATCTGTATCAGTCAGGGTTCTCCAGTGGAATAGACCCAGCAGAGGATGTGTGTGTGTGTGTGTGTGTGTGTGTGTGTGTGTGTGTGTGTGATTGGCTCAAGTGATTATGAAGGCTAAGCAGCCCCATGAGCTGCCACCTGCTGGTGATATTAATATGATTCATTCTGAGTCCACCATTTGGGAAGCCAAGGGAGCCAGTGGCATCAACCCCAGTTCCAGAGCAGGAGGGGATGATGTGGGAGGTCCCAGGTCATCAGTGAGGCAGGAAAAATAGGTCAGTTCCTCCTGCCTCTGCCTTTTGCTCTATTCAAGCCTTCACTGGACTGGAGGATGTCCGTTCACATTGGGGACGGCAGTCTCCTTTATGGAGTCTGGTAGTTCACATGCCAATTTCATACCCATAAACAATGCTTAATCTAGACTTTCTGTAGCTAGTCAAGTGGACACACAAAATTAACCATCACTATAAAAAGTGGACAGCTTCAGGTGATATTTAAGAGTTAAACTGGCAGGACCTGGTAAGGAATGAGACAAGTGGACAGACTAGTGAGGAATGTAAAGACTGACTCCCTCTTTTGGGACTTGAGGTACTGGATGAAAGTGGTAACTAGGGCAGTGGGTGTCTGGAGAGAAGAGGAGTGGAGGGAGACAGTTTAAGAGTTTTGATTTGTGTGCTGCTGTTTTAAAGATAATAGAGACTCAGCTTAATGCTGAGTGTTGATGCTTAAATGCTGATGAGAAACATCAACCAAAGAAGAGAAAGCAGAGGATGCCCACCACTGAAGGGATCGTCAGAGGACCCCAGGAAAAAAGGGGAGGGTAGGATGCTTAGTACAGTGGAGAAGCCCTCTTCACGGAACATTTGCCTCTTCCCAGATTTTCCCCATTGCCTTCTTCTCCCTTCCCTTCACCCCTGTAAAATCCTTTTCATCCTTCATTGCCCAGATGAAGGGCAATTGCCTTTTTCTTTTTCCCCAAACCAGACCTCCATCCTCCTCCTCCCACTTAATGGCCAGGGGCTTTGTGGCGCTCATCGCTCGCACCAAATGATGACTTTGTTTTCTGGATGTGCTGGATATCTACCAGCCGGCCTGTCCATCAAGGCAGCATTTCCTCTCCTTTATTGTGATTCCCTCAACACAAAACTCTGGTCTGACGTGAAGGATAAAGGGGTTTTATGGCAGAAATGAACCCATACAGAAGTTAAGGTAAGGAGAACACCTCACAGCTCCCTGTGCACAACAGGACTCCAGCCCTTAAGTGATGCTCAGAGATGGAGGTCCTGCAAACAAGGTCCTCATTTCTCAGAAGGATGGTAGGGCTGAGCCACTGGCAATTAAGAAGTGCAGAAATTCCCTAGTGATCCAATGGTTAGGATTCCATGCTTTCACTGCCAAGGGCATGGGTTCAATCCCTGGCCAGGAAACTAAGATCCCACAAGCCATACAACACAGCCCCCCCACCCCCCAAAAGAAAGTGCAAAACTAGAGAGCAGGATGGTGGACCTTGGCGAGCCAGGGATGTTGACAGCATCCCTGGTTCCTGTCAACGTCCCCACTCCTCATTAAATGTGGCAAACTAAGATAGGAACTAATCTCAGAAGCCATTAGAAGGTGCAAAGAAGTGAGGAGGTGAGAACACCACGGAGGGGCATGCCTGGCCTGCACAGGCATTAATCAGGTGCTCAGTGAAAATAGCAGGAAAGAAGCTTGGCAGGAGGGAGAGAGATAACTAGCCCCAGGAAGCAAAGAGCCCTCCCCTGGCCATGCCCAGGCAATGCTGACAGCAGGCATTTCTCACCTCCAGATGACTTGTTTGTCACATCCATCTTCGGAATTCTAGGAGCAGATTAGGAAATTGAGTTACTTTAGAAAGTTAATATATGTAAAGTGCTTAGAACAGTGTCTGAAACAAAGTAAGCATTGGTGTTTAATATAATAATGTAATAGCAAGCAGTAAACACTACGAGTACCCTTGACAGGCAAGAGCTAGAGTCAGAGAAATCTGGCTTGAATGAGGCAAGTTCCAGTATCTCAGAGGTATCTACTAATAAGACACTTAGCCTGAGATTCTTTTTCATTTGAAAAATGAAGTTATTCTTGCCTACTGTGCAGGATTGTTGTGGAGATTACAGAAGAGACTGTTGTGAAATCTGAGCCCATCAGGAACTTGCAAGAGAGGAGGCATGATCTCTCCATGGAAAGGATGGTCTTTAACAAACACAGGCCCTTCACTCTGGAAATCTCCCCCGTAAGTCTATGCAATGGTCAATTTATATATCAACTTGGTTGGGCTAAGGCACCCAGATATTGGGTCAAACATTATTCTGGATGTTTCTGTGAGGCTGTTTTTGAAGAAATTAACATTTAAATCAGCAGGCTTTGGTGTTTGGTTGTTGCTGTGTTTTTTCAGCTGAGCTGTATGTACTGCATGTGGGATCTTAATTTCCTAACCAGGGATCGAACTTATGTCCTTTGCAGTGACAGAGCAGAGTCTTAACCACTGGACCACCAGGGAAGTCCCATAAATCTTGACTTTTGAGCAAAGCAGATTGCCCTTTATAAAATGGGTGGGCCTCTTCAGTCAGCTGAAGCACTGAACAGAGCAAGACTGACCTTTCCCAAGCAAGGAATTCTGCAGCAAACTTGAACAGGAATATTGTCTTCTTCCTGGGGCTCCAGCCTGTGAACCTACTCTGCAGATTTTGGATTTGCCAGCCAGGTAATCCCATGAGCAATTCTTTAAAATAAACCTAAGCACACATCCTATTGGTTCTATTTACCTGAAGAACTCTAACACAGACACAGAACTCCCTCTGGTTGTCAGACGGTGCAGACTGAGATTCCTTATCTCCCCAACATTGCAGAACCAGCTAGAATGTCTGTCCTGAGGGCCAAAGAGTAGGAAAGGGGATGACTGCACCTCTAATGTCAGCGCTATCTGTCTGCCTGAGGTAGGCCCACACTGATGGTCACAATGGCAAACCTTTCATTACTAGGACTCCAGGAATAAAAGACCTAGAGAATTTATTTAGTCTTTGCAAAAATATATGGTGTCCTCATTATTGACCAGACACTGTGCTAGAGATGAGATCTTAAAAATGATTATAATAAATTTAATTGAATCTGAAACACAATCCATTATAGGTACACAATATTTTATGTTCCCAGAAAACAGAAAAAAAAAACCCAACCCTTCAGACTTCAGAGATATAAAAATGGGAAAAAATGCATCTCCGAATGAATAAAGTAGGATAATAAAGATAATGATAAGATAGCTAAGACTTGCCATGTACAGGTACTGTTTTGAGCATTTTGTGTGTATTAATTCTTTTAATACAGTCACGTATAGAAGCCATCATCATCCCATTTTATGCATGAGGACACTAGAATCAGACAGGCTAGGTGCCCTGCCCAGGTTCACCAGCTCTTAAGTGGCAGAGCCAGGATTTGAACTCAGGCAGACAGGCTCCAGAGTCCGTGCTCTCAATTACCCTGCAAGAACCATGGTTAGGAGATGCCTCATTCTGAATCTGTCCCACTTTCTAGGGACCTGCGGAGCAGCCCATGGCTCATTCCAGAAAGTCCAGTGCCTGTCAATCAATTTGACTGTAAGTAACCACTCTTAAACACCACTAGCTTTTTTTGAGAAATTCAAGTAAAATATATCTACAGCCGCTCATGACTCTGCCACGAATCATTTGGCCAGAGGCCAAATCTGGGGACAGGCCTTAAGGCGCCACATGTGGTTGTCTGAATTTATGGGTGGTGCTCAGTCACTCAGTTGTGTCCCACTCTTTGTGACCCCATAGACTGTGGCTCACTAGGCTCCTCTATCCATGTGGGTTTTGCAGGCAAGAATACTGGAGTGGGTTGCCATTTCCTTCTCCCGTGGATCTTCCTGACTCAGGGATCAAACCCAGGCCTCCTGCATTGGCAGGCAGATTCTTTAACAATGTGCCACCTGGGAAGCCCTTGGATTTATTGAGAGGATATCAAGTGACTTCATCTTCTCATGGTCCTCACCCAGGAATTCACAGAGTAAGTGATTATCACACCAACCAGGAGCAGAACAGGTGCTAAGGACCAAAGATCTGGACAAATGCCCATTCCTGGCGGGCTCCCTGAACGTGAGGACACAAAACGAAAGACCTAACCCAGCAGATTCGGAAGCAGACTATGAGGAAGTGCCCTGCAGGGTAATTTCTGGGATGGTATATTCTTCTCTGATCATTTTCTCCTGGGTATTCACAGCATCCTGGGGGCATCTCACCTCAGCAGAATGATGATGCTGCCACTCCGGTTCCCATGGAAACCAAACTGGGACAGAAGGAACAGAAGGCTCTTCAAGGTCATCAGAGCAAGGAGAGTGGAGACAAGGACAGCAAGGAACGGGGGTTCTTCCTCCCTCTCATCCCTGAAACAGGTGGCTCTGTCAGCAACACGACCTTGGGGCCCCAGGCGGCAGTCTGCAGTGGCCCAGAACAGGGTTGGGGGTGAGGGGTGCTCCTCCTGCCTCCTGGTCCAGCCCTGCATCTAGTTTCCAGGAGACAGGAGATGCGTGCTGCAAGTTTTGGGGATGAATTATCATCCTCTTGTGCCCCCCTACATCCTGACTCAGAGCCACTAAATTTCCAGCACCATATTCATTATCAGCTTCAGGCAAAGGTCCTGAAGTCAAGGACTGCCACTCTGAGGATCCCCTGATCAGAAAATTCAGGGGCCACAAGGATGCTGAACCATCTTCCTCCCACCCACCTTCTCCTCCTCTAGCTTCCCCACATGTCTGTCTGCTGCAGAACTCCCTCAGCCCTTCCTTGCTTAACATCCCATCCTCAAACTTTTCCTTCCTTCTAAGAGCCTTAACAAAAGACCTTTCTGTCTCCCAGTTGCCCAGGCTTCAGAGTAAGCTTGGCCATTCCCCTGGAGCTGTTTATCAGGTCTGGACACCCCCAGATCTGTCCAGGCCCAGAGTTTGGAAGTGGGGGATCAGGTCACCGAATGTGAGTATCCTGTCCTCGAGTCACGTGAGGCTGGGCATCCAGGTACAGAACTCAGAGACCCAGTGACTTAATGGGGACAGAGTTTTCTGGCAGTGGCCGGCAAAGACAAGTCCATATAGTCACTGCTCATTTTCATCAATCTCCAGATTGTGCCAGGCGCCTGGGGCATCACCGTGGGCCTCTGGGTCTCCCATTAGCCAGATACTACCTCAAGACCCCATTGTCTGAAGCCTGAGCATCTCTGAGTTTCCCTGGGAGATCCTTTCTGCTGAAATTGGCTTCTCATTTGCCAGTTCTTAAGAGGTTAGAGAAAGTGCAGAAAGTGCCGGATACAAACAGAAGTGGTGGTGGAAACACTAGGGCAATAATGGTTATTATTGTTAGAGTTGGTTTATTCCCTCTACAGTTTTCCTTGGCTCACCGGGGGAAGAGGTCTATCCACCCAGAGTGAAATTGCAGGGCTGGGCTATTCTCACTCGTCTATGAGACACATTTACAAACTCAAAAGCTTAAAAAGGGTTTGGGAGAAGGGCTTGGGGTGGTGGGACTAGCACAGTCAGCAACTAGCCGACCAGCCCTGTGACTTTAGGGACATCAAGAGCCCGCTGTTTCCACAACTGTAACTTGTGGGCTATCACGATTCTCTAAGGCTGCTTCCAGCTGTAAAATCTTATGCTTCTCTGGAAAGAAATTATATTAATGATTAACATTCCCTTCTTCATCAGGGCCCAGGCTTAGAGCGGAAAGCCGCCAGCCTGAACCTAAACTCCCTGCACATCTACCCAGAGACCATGCGTCAGCTGCGCAGATGAAGAGCTGTGGAGGGAGCCTCCTGGGGGCTAAAGCGGGGGAAATTCAGAAGGAGGAGGGGAAGTGGGGAAGGAGATGTGGAAGGAGGGGGAGAGGGAGGAAGAGGAGGTGGAGGATGTAAGGGAGGAGGAGGGAGAGCAGGGGGAGGGGAGAGGAGATGGGAGGTGGTAACAATTTTGTGCCCATTTCACAGATGAGAAAAGGGAGGCCTAGAGAAGTGATGGGGAACCTAGAATCATAGCTAGGAGGATGGAGACATGATTTTGATGTCAACAGTTTGGCTTCTGAGTCCACCCTAAGAGGGACTGCCTGGCCCTGTGGAGTCCCAGCGGGAAACAGACCGCACCTTCCAACAGGAGGTCAAATCCCCCTTGATTAGGCACAAATCTCCCTTGATCAGCCCCCAGGATGGCACAGTCTCTGGAGCTGGGTGGGAGTTGGAGGGGTCAGGTGAGGACAAGGTTACCCAACCCTGGGTGTGGGATGTAGCCACCTGACCCATGTGCAGGGAAAGCACCCTCATCCCGCCACCAGGCACCCAAATAAAGAAAGAAATAAAAATGTTTTAAAAATTAAAAAAAAAAATACTGGAAGCAAGACAAGTGATTGCTATAATACTTCAGCTGAGGAATGAGACTGAACTGAACTACCAGCAGTGGGGCTACAGCTGTGTAAGCAGGTGAACGCTGGAGTTTCCCACTTGAGTGATTCAGTCCACAAAGGATAATAAGGACATTCCAAGGGAAATACAGTTTGGAGGGGAAGAGTCTTAGTCACTTTAGACATGCTGAATTTGAGGAGCTTGTATGATACCCCACGGGGAACAGTCCAGTGGGAAGCTGGATGGAAGTTTGGACTTGGGAGGAAATTCTGAACGAAATATACAGAGAAGTGGGGAAGGAAATCCTTGGCATGGATGTGATTTCTTAGGAAGAAAGTGAAGGCAAATAAAAAACCTGAGGACAAAATGTTTAGAAATATCAACATCGAAATCGAGGCAGAAGACAAGTCGCCTGATGAATGGGACTTTGAATTAGGGAAAGTAAAAAAAATAAGATTTAATGAAAAAATAAAATTAGAAAAAGTAATTTTTTAATGTCCATTTTAGACCAATTTAAGACCCTGGTTTGATTTCTGGGTTGGAAAGTTCCCCTAGAGAAGGGATAGGCTACCCACTCCAGTATTCTCGGGCTCTGCTGGTGGCTCAGATAATAAAGAATCTGCCTACAATGTGCGAGACCTGGGTTTGATCTCTGGGTTGGGGAGACTCCCTGGAGGAGGGCATGGCAACTCACTCCAGTATTCTTGCCTGGAGAGTCCCATGGACAGAGGAGCCTGTCCATAGGGCTCCTCTATGTCCATAGGGTCATAGAGTCAGACATGACTGAGGGACTAAGCACAACACCCACATTTTAACAAGATGGAATGTTGGGGTACATAGCACTCAGTCACTCAGCTGTGTCAGACTCTTCGTGACCCCACAGATTGCAGCCCATCAGGCTCCTCCATTCATGGCATTTTCTGGGAGAGAAAACCAGAGTGGGTTGCTCTTTCCTTCTCCAGTAATTGATAAATCTCAATACTATCCCGGGCTATTTAATAAATGGAGTGAGATGAGCGCAATAAGCAGAGCTAAGTGTTGCAGTTAGGTGTAGGAGGAGAGGACTGAGGATTGAGCTGGTGCAAGTACGGCGTGTGACCAAGAAGAGTTCCGGTGATGCGGACACAGCTGAACCCTCTTCACTAAGGCTGGACACAAAGTGAAAAGGCTTTCAGTAAAACTGCCTTCAGTTAGAAATGCCACCAGCCAATTCTTTCAGCCTTGAGTGTAAGAAAAATCAACCAGATATTTTGTAAGGAGAAAATGGAAACTGCTTTTCTGTACCTCACATACAAGTGGGGGCCGGAAGGATATTGGTTTAAGTGTCTCTTGGCTGGGAGCAAAATGGATTTTCCCCTTTCCTTTTTTATGAGTATGTGTTAGTCACTCAGTCGTGTCCGACTCTTTGCGACCCCCACAGACTATAGACCGCCAGGCTCCTCTGTCCATGAAATTCTCCAGGCAAGCATAGTGGAGTGGGCTGCCATTTCCTTCTCCATTTATGTGTGTGTTGCTGCTAATAACTCACAAAGTATTTTCCTGTTTATACCTCAGTTCCCCCAAGTAAATGATTAACCATGATTACACATTAAGAAAAATAAAAACTTAAGCTTGAGAGCTTTACCATGTCCCAGAACTGGTTCTTAGTGCATTATTTAAAAAAAAAAAAAAAAAAAAGTTTTTGTGTTTCTTGATTTGGCTCCCTTGGGTCTTAGTTGCATCATGCTAGGTCTTTGCTGTAGTACACGGACTCCCAGTTGTGGTATGAAGGTTTAGTTGCTTCGAGGCATGTGGGATCTTAGTTGTCTGACCAGGGATCAAACCCATGATTCCTATATTGCAAGGTGGATTCTTACCCACTGGATCACCAGGGAAGTCCCCTCAGTGCTTGATTGATCTCAACTCATTTGTTCTGCACAAGCCTGTTATAAACTAGGAACACTCATTTTATAGAAGAGTGAACAGAGGGCTAGGGAGGCCCAGGGACTTAACGAGAGTCATCCAAGGAAGACACCACATAAGCATTCATGGCCAGGCAGTTTATGTCCCATGTCTATCCCCTTGTCTAGCGTTTTATACCACTTCTAGTTCATAGGTCCCAGGCACTGTTAATAAATAGAAGCCACTTACATTACACAGTTGCTTTTGATTTTCTCAGAGGGAATCCAAGGTAATCAACAACTAGGAATTGCCATGAGGGTTTCTGATAAATAATCAGTGAAACAGAATAACTCATAAATGTTCTCGCTTGCTGTTAGGCTCTATAATATATGTACATTTCATTACATGACCCTATCCATATTTATCACTTTAGATGGTTTTCACCTCTCTGGTTTTAGCTAGATTATAAATTCTCTGAGGCTAAAAGTACAAACTCCTAATGTTCAGAGCCTAGCCCAGGAAAGCAGTGAAAATCTGTTGATGCATTTTTAATGAATGATTCAGGTAATGAAGGGGAGCTTGAAAGAGCTTCTTTCAGTCACATAAAGATTTTTCAGTTATTTTCCAAATAGCCTGAGTTGGGAAGTCAAAATCTAAAATATGTTTTAGGGCTTGGTATTTTTTAGAAGATATTTTGAATACATTTTTATGACTTCAAGAGAAATGTATCCATAAAGACATAATTCATTTTGAAAGGACCCCATGGAATCTATAGTATTAAGAACATTTTTTGAAAAAAGAAAAGAATAAAATTTCTTACTTGAGCTAGTTTCTAAACCTAAGGGCTATAAGTGAAGGGTGCCTGTGGTCCAAAGTTACCCCAATCTCTTGATCAGCATACTGAATGCTCCTCTCTCCCTTTCCATCAAGGGTATACTCAGGTACAACCCCTGCCTACTGGAAATATCTGATGTGAAATGTAAAAGAATAAACACTGATGACTGGAGCCACTCTGCTGAAAGTCCTAAGAGAGCTTCTGCTCTTGGTAAAGGAGAGTCAGTAATTTAGAAGAACAATCCAGCTGAGAACTAATATGAAAGATAGACAAAAATCTTTAAAAAGCAAACTTCTCTCATATCAGAAACCTGATGCACTGCTGGCAAGAACGAAACGTGGTACAGCTACTTCGGGAAAGGATGACAGTCCCTCAGAAAGTTAAGCACTAGGTCACCACGTGACCCAGTGATTTCCACTCCCCAAAGAAGGGAGAAGACATGTCCACACAAAGTCGCCAACATGAATGTCCTTAGTAACATTATTCATAACAGCCAAAAGGTGAATATGACCCAAATGTCCATCAAGAATGTATAAACAGAATGTCGTATTTCCACACCATGTGCTCTCACTTGGCCACAACAAAGAATCAAAGACTGATAGATGCCCCAACATGGTTGAACTTTATAAGCGTGCTATGCAGCTAGAGACTAAAGATCTGGTATTATGTGATTCCACTTATATGAAATGTCATAATAAGCATTTCATAGAGACAGAAAGTAGATTAATGGATGCTTAGGATCAAGGGAATTGGTAGGTGAGAAAGGATACAGGGCTTCTTTTTGAGGTGGTGAAAATGTTCTAAAATTGATTGTGGTAATAGTTGCATAATCCTATGAATATAGTAAAAACCACTGAATCGTTCACTTTAAATGGGTGAATTGTATTACATGTGAATTGTATCTCAATAAAGGTATTAAAACAAACAAAAAAACCTGCTCTCAAAGGTACTGTTAGCTGTTGGTAGTAAGTTAACAAGATCACAATGAGTTACTGAGAGAAGACCTAGGACAGAGAGCGGAAGCCCAGAGAGGTAAGTGTGGCATTTAGGGCCACTTCCCCTTTCGGAGTATGTGTTGGTTCTACAGGAACTGGCTGAAGGGCACCTTGCATATTGCAGGTGGCACATTGCTGGGCTTACTGCCCCTGAGTGGGAGTATGAGCTCATCAGAGTAGGGATGAACTGGATATAGGAGGGTGGCCTGATGAAGCCAGTTCTCCTTGGGCTGGGAAAGTCTGCCCTAGGAGCAAACTGAACATAGCAGATTTTTCTCAGGGGGACTTCAGTTCAGCTTCAGGCTCTCTCCATGTCTGGAGCTGGATTCGAAAACTTCAAGTGTTGGCATTCCTAGATACATAGCTGCTGCTGCTGCTGCGTCGCTTTAGTCGTGCCCGACTCTGTGCGACCCCGTAGACGGCAGCCTATCAGGCTCCTCCGTCCCTCGGATTCTCCAGGCAAGAACACTGCAGTGGGTTGCCATTTCCTTCTCCAATGCATGAGAGTGAACAGTGAAAGTGAAAGTCGCTCAGTCGTGCCCGACTCTTAGCAGAAATGAGCATAAATTCCTTCTGGAGGAAGGTGATATCATGCGAGTCCTCAAGTTATTTTGGCAAACAATTTTTCAAAAAGAATCAGTTCAGTTCAGTTGCTCAGTTGTGTCTGACTCTTTGCAACCCCATGGACTGCAGCACACCAGGCTTCCCTGTCCATCACCAACTCCTGGAGCTTGCTTAAACTCGTATCCATCAAGTCTGTGATAACAAGAAGTAACTAACACACAATAAGAAAACAAGCTAAGAGGAAAAAAAAAAAAAAAAAAAGAGGCTGTAGAAACAGACCTAGAGGCACTACAGAAATAGGAGTTATCGGACACAAACTTTAAAATATCTGTGCCTGTGACTCAGCAATCCCATGATGGGGCACAGGCACGGAGAAAACCATGACTCAAAAAGACATATGGACTGCAGTGTTCGCTGCAGCCTATTTACAATAGTGAGGATATGGAGGCAAATGTCCACTGACAGATGAATGGGTAAAGAAGCTGTGGTACATATATACAATGGAATATTACACAGCCATAAAAACGAACAAAACTGGGCCATTTGTAGAGACAGGGATAGACCTAGAGACCATCATACAGAGCGAAGTAAGTCAGAAAGAGGAAAACAAATTTCATATATTAACACATATATGTGAAATCTAGAAAAATGGCACAGATTATCTTATTTGCAAAGCAAAAGTAGAGTCACAGACACAGAGAACAAATGTGTGGAAACTAGGGGGCAAAGGGGTAGGTAGTGGTGGAAGGAATCGAGAGACTGGAACTGATACATATTCACTATTGATACCACGTGTTAAATATATAGGGGCTTCTCTGGTGGATCAGATAGTAAAGAACATGCCTGCAGCGAAGAGGGATCCAACTGGTGGGACTCGCGCTGTGGCCAAGGAGACGTGAAGGCCTCCTTGCCGTGTCCCACCACCCCTGGTCAGCCCCCGGGGTCCAGGCTTGACCTCGCTGTCTGCTCCCCCCGGACCCCCATGGAGAAGATGGAGCTGATCCAGAAGGCCAAGCTGGCTGAGCAGGCCGAGCGCTACGATGACATGGCCACCTGCATGAAGGCCGTGACGGAGCAGGGCGCTGAGCTGTCCAACGAGGAGCGCAACCTGCGGCCTACAAGAACGTGGTCGGGGGCTGCCGGTCCAACTGGAGAGTCATCTCCACCATCGAGCAGAAGACCAACACCTCGGACAGGAAGTTGCAGCTGATCAAGGACTACCAGGAGAAAGTGGAGTTCGAGCTGAGGTCCATCTGCACCATGGTCCTGGAACTGTTGTATAAGTATTTAATAGCCAATGCAACTAATCCAGAGAGTAAGGTCTCCTATCTGAAAATGAAGGGAGATTACTTTCGGTACCTTGCTGAAGTTGCTTGTGGTGATGATCGGAAGCAAAGGATAGATAATTCCCAAGGAGCTTACCAAGAGGCTTTCCATATAAGCAAGAAAGAGATGCAACCCACACACCCCGTCCGGCTGGCGCCGGCTCTTAACTTTTCTGCGCTCTACTGTGAGATCCTCAGTAACCCGGAACTGGCCTGCACAGAGGCTGAAATGGCTTTTGATGAGGCTGTTTCGAACTAGACACACTGAATGAAGACTCGTACAGAGACAGCACCCTCATCATGCAGCTGCTGAGAGACAACCTCCCACTATGGACATAAGACAGTGCGGAGAAGAATGTGATGCGGCAGAAGGGGCCGAAAACGAAGTGCATACGGGGTGCCAGCTTTCTTCCCCTCGAGACCTTTTTACTCATCTCCATTCCTCACTCCGTTTGGATCTCCTACAGCAAAGAAACCCATCCATGTGTATGGAATCAACTGTTCATAGTCTTTGCACACTGCAGCTTTGGGAAAACTCCATTCCTAGGTTTGTGTTTGTCTTAGCCTTCCTGGTGTGCAGGTATTGCTGTAGAGAAGTATTAATAGCTTCATTTCATACAAACACAAGTAACTTCCAAACACTTATGTAGAAGACTAAAAATGTATATGGTATTCAAGTAATCTGAACCAGTTCTGCAAGTGATTGTGTTTTGTATTACTGTGAAGATATGAAAATGTAGCGAATTACAATTTAAAGAGTGTTCTGCATAACTTCTTAATTTCTACATTCCCTCCCTTGCTCTTCTTCAGAAATTTTCTTTCAGTAAGCAACTTTTCCATCCTCTTAATACATTCCTTTTTAGTAGGAATCCAGAAGTATTAGATTGAATGGAAAAGCATTCGACATTTTGGGGCTGGGGGGTCACAGATTAAAATGCCTCCTGTATCTTACGTGATGGAGGTCTTGTGTATCTGTGACAACAGGGAGTTTCCTTATTCACTCTTCATTTGCTGCTGTTTAAGTTGACAACTTTCCTTCCCAATAAAAACTCACTTACACCTCCTGCCTTTGTAGTTCCGGTATTCACTTTACTATGTAATAGAAGTAGCATGTTGCTGCCAGAATACAACCATTGCTTTTGGCAAATTAAAGTGCATGTCATTTCTTAATACACTAGAAAGGGGGAAACAAGCACACAGTCCCATCTAAAATATTAGTACTTTTCCATGTAGATTTGTGCACATGTGAGAAGGTGTCCAGTTTGTCTAGTGATTGTTATTTAGAAAGTTGGATTGCTATTGTATGTTGCTAATCATTGACTGTAGTCCCAAAAAAGCCTTGTGAAAATGTTATGCCCTATGTAACAGCAGAGTAACATAAAATAAAATCACATTTTATAAACCAAAAAAATAAAAAAGAATATGCCTGCAATGCAGGAGCCCAGGTTGGATCCCTGGGTCAGGACGATCCCCTGGAGAAGGGAATAGAGGGCTGTCTACTCCAGTATTCTTGCCTGGAGAATTCCACAGATGAAGGAGCCAGTGAACTACAGTCCTTGGGGTCACAGAGTCGGACACGATTGAGCGAACAACTAACATACACAAAAAAATAGGTAACTAATGAGAAGCTACAGTGTAACTCAGGGAATTCTACTCAATGCTCGTGGTGACACAAACAGAAAGGAAATTCAAAAAAGAGGGAATATATGTATACGTATAGCTGATTTTTCTTCGGTGGCTCAGCGGTTTAGAATCTGCCTGCTAATGCAGGAGATTGCTTTCCATACCTGGGCCATGAAGATCACCTGGAGGAGAAAATGGCAACCTGCCCCAGTATTCTTGCCTGGAAGAATCCCATGGACAGAGGAGCCTGGGAGGCTACAGGCCATGGGGTCACAGAGTCAGACACGTGCACACAGGGTACATAGCTGATGGCTTACAGTAGAAATTAAGATTGTAAGGCAACTAAGGAAGTGCAAGTTGCTCAGTCGTGTCCGACTCTTTGCGACCCCATGGACCATCCAGGCCATGGATACTGGAGTGGGTAGCTGTTCCCTTCTCCAGGGGATCTTCCCAACCCAGGAACTGAACCCAGGTCTCCCAAATTGCAGGTGGATTCTTTACCAGCTAAGCCTCTAGAGAAGACCAAGAATACTCGAGTGGGTAGCCTATCCCTTCTCCAGCTGATCTTCCTGACCCAGGAATCAAACTGGGGTCTCCTGCATTGCAGGCAAATTCTTTACCAGCTGACTTATCAAGGAAGCTGAAAAAGTAACTATACTCCAAAAAAAATTAAGAATATAAATAAATTTTAAAAAGATCCCACATAGAAGTTCAAAGATACAGTAATGAATGAGCAATGAAAATGATAAATGAGTGAATCTAAATGACTATCCAAACATTTGATTTATAATAAATACAGAATTGATTAACTTTGGGAACAGGAAATTTTTCTCAATAATTGGTGTTAGACAGTTATATCCATATAGAAAAAAAATGTTAAACTGACCCCATATCATATTATATGGAAAAATCAATTCAGCTATATTATGAGTTACAGTATAAAAGGTAAAACAATAAAATTTCTAAATTTGTGACCTCATGGTACGGAATGACTTTTTAAATAGGACATAAAATTCACCAACCATAAATGAAAAATTGATAAAGCTGACTACATAAAATTAAGACCTTATTCCTCAAAATGTATCATTAAGACAGCGAGACAAGCCAGAGACATGGCTCTTGGCCCCATGGAACTGTTGGGCTTGGGAAAGTTAGAACCACCTGTTCTAGATCACACTTATGTTTCCAGCCCTTTGTAGACCTAAAAGCTCAATTCAGGATGGGAAAGTCTGCAAACTTTGTTCCCTAATCCAGACCCTAAGAAGCCTGGGAATACATGGTGGGTTAAGTTGGGGGCTGCTCAGTTTCTCAGTTTGGAGTCTGTCTTTTCACTTGGGCTAAGAGAAACGGTGGAGGAGGCTGCACACACCTGGATTGTAAAGTGTCCTTGCTTTTTCCTTCAGTGTGAGGCTAGGTGAACCCCCGACAGGCCAGAGAGTGGTGGGCAGAGAGGGATGGTTCTAGAATGAGCCTGGGGGATGACACCTCTCCAAGAACGATGGCATCTAAATCATGGATGAAACTGATTCTTCTGGGGAGTTCCATTTAAAAATACAGGTTCTTACGGTTGCCAGCAGAGGTGGTGGGAAGGATGAGGGATGGGATAGGGAGGGAGTTTGGAACTGACATGTACACACTGCTATATTTAAAATGGATAACAAACAAGGCCCTACTACATAGCACTGGAAACTCTGCTCAATGCTTTGTGGTAACCTGGATGGAAGATGGGTTTGGAAAGAATGGATCCATGTATGTATATTGCTGAGTCCCTTCACTGTTCACCTGAAACCATAATGACATTGTTAGTCAGCTATTTTTGTTGTTCAGTCACTAAATCATGTCCAACTCTGTGGCCTCTTGGACAGCAACATGCCAGGCTCCTCTGTCCTCCACTACCTCCTGGAATTTACTAAAACTCAAGTCGGTGATGCCATCCAACCATCTCATCCTCTGTCACCCTTCTCCTGCCCTGGATCTTTCCCAGCCTCATGGGCTTTCCCACTATACCCCAATAAAAAATAAAAAGTTTTTACAAAACATTCTCTGGCCATCAAAGAGACAATTCATTCAGTGATGCATAGAAATCTATATTAAAAAAAAAAAAAAAACTCGGCAGGGAATTCTGATGTGTCCAGGTTTAGAAACTCTGCTGAAGCTCAGAAACCCTTCCAGGACTCAGCCTGTGAAAATGGAGACGTCTGTCTCCAAAAGTTTATGTCACTTCCTAAAAATAGCAATAAACAAAACCACGAAATCATCCTTAGAAATTATCAAGTCTCCTAATGAAAGCAACCTCTCCCTAGCATTCTTGGGACAGAGTGCATTTTAATCCAGGTGCTGTGTGTCACAGCTCCAGTCTCACCCTCCTGTTCTCATGGCTGGCTCTTCATATCAGCTCTCCAGTCCAAGTCCGTGCCCTTGAAGTGCCCTTGTGGAAGTGGGTGAGAAGAGAAGAGTGAAAAAGCAGCCCAGGGAGCATCCAGGGGTCCCAGCCGCCCTGGCGCACACGCAGGACACTTTCGAAGAATCAGCGCGTCACCAGCGCCATCTGGTGGCTTCTTTGAAATCCTGCTCTCCAGGCCGCGGGAAGCTCAGGTCTCATCGTCTAGATAAGCCTACTGGTTACAAAGGCATCTCTTCCCCGCAGGACTGTACGTGGCCAAAACAGGAGTTTTCTAGAGTTATTGTTTCTATGACACCTTTCTTTCTTTTTTTTAAATTTTATTTTAATTGGAGGATAATTTCTTTAGAAGATTGTGTAGGTTTCTGCTGCACAATAACGTGAATCAGTTGTAAGTATATGCATGTCCCCTCCCTCTTGAGTCTCCCTCCCTCCCTCCATCCCATCCCGCTAAGTCATCACAGAGCATTGAGCTTAGCTCCCTGGGTTATATAGCAGCTTCTCATGAGCTATTTTACACATGGTAGTCTGTATGTCTCAATTCTACTCTCTCAATTCGTCCCACCCTCTCCTTCCTCTGCTGTGCTCATAAGTCTGTTCTCTATGTCTGCGTCTCTATTCCTACCCTGTAAATAAGTTTATCAGTATTATTTTTCTAGAGCCTATATATATATATGCATTCATATACAATTTTTATTTTTCTCTGACTTACTTCGCTCTGTATAGCAGACTCTAGTTTCATCCACCTCAGTTCAACTGACTCAAATTCATGCCTTTTAAAGGCTGAATAATATTCCACCATGGCTTCCCTAATAGCTCAACTGGTAAAGAATCCACCTGCAGTGCAAGAGACCCTGGTTCGATTCCTGGGTTGGGAAGACCTGCTGGAGAAAGGATAGGCTACCCACTCCAGTATTCTTGGGCATCCCTTGTGGCTCAGCTGGTAAAGAATCTGCCTGCAATGTGGGAAACCTGGGTTCGATCCCTGGGTTGGGATGATCCCCTGGAGAAGGGAAAGGCTACCCACTCCAGTATTCTGGCCTGGAGAATTCCATGGACTATCCATGGGGTCTCAAAGAGTCGGATACGACTGAGCGACTTTCACTTTTCCACCAGATATATATACCACAACTTCTTTAACCTTTCATCTGTGGATGGACTTGTAGGTTGCTGCCATGTCCTGGCTATTGTACATAGTGCTGCAATGAACACTGGGGGTACATGTGTCTTTTTGAATTGTGGTTTCCTTAGTGTATATGCCCAGTAGTGGGATTGCTGGGTCATATGGTAGTCTCTTTAACATTTTTCATTCATTCATTCAACAAGCCTATTTGCATACATACTGTGTGTCAAGGAATCGTAGGGCTTAGAAATCAGTGAATGGATGCAGACAATTAGTGGGCAAAAGATACAAATCTTTTCTGAATAAGTGCTATTTAGAGAATTAAGAGGGTGAGGGGATCAACTGGTCTTGAACTGGGTCATCAAGGAAGGCTCTCTGATAGAGAACCCGGTGAAGAGAAATGACCTCCCGTGAGAAGGGCGTCCTCGGCTGAGTGTACAGCTTGGGCAGGGAACCTGGGCTCGGGACAGAAGTGAGGGCTTTCTGCACTACCAGTCTTCCTCTGAAGTTTCCTTTTAACCACCAAATTACGTCTTGCATCTACCTCTACCGGTCAAGATTCTCTTCCTGCAAGATACGTCAACTATGTGAAACCCTCCAGTTCTGCAGAAAGACTGACCCAACTGATTAAATTCTTAATGATATGTAACAGAATCCTCTCTTCCTTAATTCTGCACAGTCTTGCACCATCCCATAATACAAAGCCTGGACAACTTTTACTGGGTACTTGCTCTCCTGCTCTGCCCTTTAGGGACATTATCTACTTTAGTTCTCACAGCAACCCCAAGTGGTAGGTACTATTATTATTATTCCCATTTTAGAGATGAAAAAGCCATGGCTTAGTATGCATTTTAGAAAGGCTTAGTAGTTAAGGGTTTTAGAATTTATAGCAGTTAGAATTCAATTACTCAGCTCTAAAGTCTGCTCTTATTAGAGCACAAGCTTTTCAGGAGTACCTGGGTCTGACTCTCAGCTCCCTCACTCTTCACTAGCTGTATACAGCAGTGGTGATGGGTTTAACCTCTATGTGCCTTGGCTTCATCTGTAAACTAATGGGGAACAGATGAGTTCATAGACGCACAAGGCTTACAGCAGTGACCGGAACTGTAGTATGTGGTAAGCACAGTGTCACCATGGGCTGTTCAAAACACTTCTATACTATTGCCCACAAGCTGATAAAATACACAAAACTGAAGAGTCAAGCATGTGAGTTATGTGCTGATAGTCCTTGTAAATGTTTTGATGAGAAAGGCAGGCAGATCACTTGGTTCAAAGGGTTGTTTCTGCTATCCCTTAATACAGTGTTTGAGTTGACTGTGTGAATAGCAATACGCATGAACTACATTTCCTAACAGCTTGAATGCTTCACAAATGAGACTTGACTGTGTGACTGTATGATAGGAGACAATGGTATAGACTTTGCCTGTTTGAGGGTATAATGGGAGGTAACAGTACAGACCTTGATCGTGTAGGTGTATAAGGAGACAATGTTATAAACAGTCATGAGCATCTTACCAGTTTTAGAGAATGTTTTCTTTTCTGTATTTATTGTCAGGTCAGTTAGACCTAATTTTTCTATCTTTCATTGCTATAAATAATTGAACCTGGGCTTAGTATTTATTCACAGTGATAGAGAAATTAATGATAAGCTTCTGGAATCACTAAAGAGTTGGGGAACCCTGGTGTGAATGAGAAAAAGTGGCAAAGCTCTAGAAACTAGAACCGGTTTTCCTCTGACAGGGGCCCATTCCATCTGCTGTCAAGTACGTCTCAACCACCTGTGCTAGAATCAGCCAATGGTGGCTAAAACTGTAGATTCCTGGGTCCAACCCCAGACCCACCAGACTGTCTGGTAGTTGCCCAAGGAGTCTTACGTTTAACTGCCCTCCAGCTGCTTTATATGAAGTCTAAAGCTTGAGAAGTATCTGCCCAGTTTAAAGCATGAACATGTGGCTGAGAAATCTCAGAATGTTTTGCAAGATGCTTTTAGGAAATGGAAAAAAGGGGCACTAACTGAATGGCTGTGTGACAACTTCAGTTATGTGCCTGGCACTCCTTTCCTCCCCCTGGAGTTCATGGGGGAGCTGGATGTCTTCTGTGGGTCAGCATTCCTCTCTGCAGAGCTGTTAGCATGGAAAATGCCATTGTGTCTAATCATATTGCTTTCTCACAAAAGGTCAAATGTAGGGAGAACTCTTAAGAGTCTCTTTTATTCTCCCTTCTAAGCATCTTACACAATAACCTCATCTTCTGAAACCTAGCTACCCAAGTACCTTATTAGGAGAAAAGAATCAGAGGTTCTAAGTAATGAAATACAGATGATGCAAAGCCCCAGTCTTTCAGAATTTTGCTCACAATTTTGACAAGCTTATTTATTTAGAATGGTTACTTAGAGGAAGTCTGACAGGTAGCATGTAGACAGTGGCAGGAAGTAACGTCAGAAAGGAGGATTTAGGAAACAAACAAAAAACCCCACAGGACTGTGATAGGACTCTTTTATGTATAGACTGGCATGATAGAGCATTTGGTATGCGTAGAAGCAAACATTTTTTATCTCAGTGTGTCCTGCCCATATCACTATCTTATGGGACAGTGATCCACAGGTGTAAATGATGAGTCCTTAGGTATACTAACAACAAAGGAAGTTTGTGGCTTGAAATATATTCTGGAAATACTATAATTAACTAAAATATTTAAAATAACAATTAAATTTCAATTTTCTTTTTAAGACATACATTCTCAGTTATGCAATTATGTGAGAAACATGGCAACTAAAATGTCTTATTTCAGGTGGTTGCAGGCACTCAAAGTTTTAATGTAATAGGAAGTCAATATTACTATAGTGTGCCCTTTTCCCATAGAACCACAGAAGAAAATTTCAACCACCACCGATGTATTTACCACTGATTTCTCAGTGATAAGTAAACATACATTTTAAGAGGAAGGTCCTCTATTTTCATCAGCATGAAGGACATTTGGTAATAGTTGGTATGGAAATGAGAACTTCAGAAAGTTAAGGACAGTGGAAGACCCAGTGGAGATGTCATCTATGTCTTTTCTTCCCTCTGAGCACCAGTCTCCATGGGAACATGTGTTCAGGCTGGGCGTGTTTACTGGAAGCAGCTGTCCCCCCTGGCTTCTGGTCTGCAGTGTGGTAGCAGGTAGACAGAACATGGTGGGCATGCCAGGGTCACCTGTCCTGAACAGGTGACTTTCCTTCTGAATGACTGGCAAAAAAGTGACAGGCCCTAATATTTTAGGATGAAGAATGATTTGTAATTTATCATACCTAGTAGGAAAACTAGAATTTCAATAGCTTGATACTGGGTTGGTTTTTTCCTTCAAAAATTTCTGGTTGATATAGAAGCATTTGAGAAATTTGCCACAGGAATGCGTCTGGACCCCCATCTGGCAGCTGGGTGACCGGCAGCATTTGACACATTGGAATGCTTCATTTTTATCCACACATCAGCTGGAAACAGGTGACCAAATGTAGGAGATTCTTATCTGCTCATTTCACTCCACGAAGTACACAGCATGCTTTGTGGGAATCTTGAGAAGTATGGCTGTATACAGAACCCCCTTCTGGAGAACCCTAAGAAGCTAGTTCACCCTCCTGTGCAGCTCCAGCCTGGGAGCCAGGAGGCAGCCCAGTGCCCAGATACCTGCAGGCAGCCCGACTAGCAGCAGGTCTGCTCAGACCCTGCAGTGCAGGCCAACGTCTGCAGTTCCAAAGAGACTGTCTGCCCTGGGGAAAAATTCAGCCAGGCAGCCTACTGTGAAGATGAAGACAGGAGATATTAAACCCCTTCCCTCAAATAAAGTATCTTTTTGGTATAAGAATTTGTGTCATACAAACACTCATCTTTTGGCCAGAATAGCCCCGATTACCCATCTACTTGGTTATAACTCACATTAGGTTTAGAAAGCAAACACGTACACAGGAAGTGTGTTTTAACCTGAAATAATTTTCTTGATATTTGAATTGCTTTCAGTGGGACATTTGCTTTAAACCACAAGATATCTCCGTCTGGATTATCAGAATACAAAATCCCTTCTCTCCCCGCCCCCCACCCCAACCAAAACAAACAAAGGAACAAACGAACAAAAACCCAAACCCACAACTCAGCTTCAAATAAGCTTTGAAGAAATGAGACTCTAAATATTTACATATGGGTCAAGAAATAAATCACAAACTATTTACAAAAATACACAGGCTTATATGCATTAACAATTTACACCAGTTCACAAAAATATTAAAACATAAAAAAAACACTATATAAATTAAAGTTAAGAACTCAGAAGTATGAGCTAAGACTTCCTAGGATGCTTCTCTCATGCAGGTCATGGTTGAAAAATCAGATTTTGCTATCTTGGAATCTAAACTGTAAAACAACCATTTTTATTCTTTGAACACTAACAGCACTAATCAAAAAAGGAAAAAAGACCCTCTGTGCACACTGACATTATCTTGCACACAGTTAAAATATACCATTCCTGACATTCCGTTAACACACAGTACTAAAAGTCACATGCCTCTAACCATTTGGAAGTAACTTTCTGACATACTTTTGCTTTCATTATTACTCCTTACACACACTGCTCAGACAATACTCTGCCAACATTTTGGATGGGTGACTGACGGGGCTGGAAACAGATAAATGGACTTCGCAGGCTCCTTTTTTTGAAACTAAAGGGCGGATTTCAAATTTACACTGTATACATCTATTGCTGCTTCAGGTGTGGTAATGACCTAGTCTATCTCCGCTCACACTAATGGTCCCTCTTCTTTACAGGATTATTCCTAGATATTTCAACCCGACCCTTTTAAAAAATGCTTTGCCATTATAAAAATGTGCAGGCCCTGTCTTTGGGACCATCCCGGGGACTTTCATGTTTTTAGAAGGAACCTGAAGATGGTGAGCTGTCGATAAGGCTCAGATGAAATCTACGGAAAGAGATGGCATCTCTGGGGCTGTCAGCAGAGTCCCTGACGAGACATCCAGGGAATATTTATTTCAATCAAACCGAGCCGTGGCATCAGAATCTTGCCAAAAAAGGATAAAATCTGGAGAGATGGCTGTGAAAATACCAACAGAATTAAAATTCTGGGTTTCACGAGTAAGGCAGCTCCGTTTCCTGGATCGTAGGCTCCGCGTCTAAGTGTAAAAGTGCTGACACTTGGTTGCTCAACCTGCGACGTCATATACCAACCAGGTGGCTGTGCTGAGGCAAGCTGGCTCACAGTGACCTGCCGTCTACCCGCGATAACCAGACAGGGAAGGATGCAGGCGAAGCCCCTCAGTAACTGCACCTGAAGTTAAGGCTGGATCTACACTTGGTGAAACAATGCTAGACTGCAGAGTCTATGTTTCACACTTTTACCAGGAGTTTGAGTCATTTTTCTGTATTCAAAATATGTACCTGATATTTCCAAACTCATAGGACATTTTATAAAATAGACATTAGTTTCAGAAGTAAACAGTGTGTGTGACCAATCCACAGGTATGAACACCGGACAGACTTCAGCCACATCTTTCTAGGCTCTCGCTCCTAAAGCCATCTGTGTCTCAGGGCCACACCAGCTCCTCTCTCTAATCTCCGGGCTGCCTGTGAGAGCTCAGACGGCTTGTCTTCACTCAAAGTGGCCTCCGGTCGCCTACTGACAAAAAGATGGTAATGGTTGGAAAAAAAATTAGTGCTGCATATTCGCCAAAGCGCAAATTCCTGCACAGAGCTCCTCATGTGTGTGCTGAACAGAAGTTTCCAATCAGGTTCCCTCCCACTGTGACTACAGAGCAGGTGGGTCTGTACTGAGGCCTGAGTTTCACAGACCTTTTCTATAATTTCAGGATTTCTTCCATGATCGTTATTGAATCTCTTTGATCAATTCCGGGGGAACAAAAGAACACCTAACAGAGTATTTCCACATATATTAATAAGTAAATGTGTTGCTCTTAAAACTTTATTTTCTTTTTCTAAATATAAACCCTTAAAATGCAGTCACATTTTTTAGATTTAAAAAAACTGGCATGAATCCTAATCTTTACACAATTTCACAGCAATAATAGCAGCATCAATTTAGCCTCTTAAAAGAGTTTTCTTTGCTCTAAATAAACATTAGTTCCAAGTTTTAAAAAGCCAGAGCAGCAACCATCCAGTAAATGGAATGGAATTCTCCTAGTTCTTCTACAAACTTGAGCATTTAAAACATGTGAATGTATAAAAATCAAGTATTATTAAGAGTTATGGAATGACATGATTATCAACTCGTTTTATAAACACAGGACTGCCTTCTGGTCTGGCGTTCATGGTGGGGTGGGTTGAGAAAATGGAATACAAACTTTCAAAAGAAAGTCCTGGATATGGAACATGTTTAACATGTGTGCAGTGTTGCGAGGACTAAACCTGAAATGCTGGTGTGGATGACAATTACAGTTAAGACTGCAATTGCCCAGGGACAGAGGGAAGACACAACACGATAATTCCTCGGGACCTAAGGATTGCTGCCCAGAATTCCAGCAGGTCAAATGTGCTGTGCTAAGTGTTATTGCAGGACACTCAGTTTACTAACGGATAACAATAACTTATAGCTACTGTAAGAATTCCCAGGACACCTGGTTTAGAAACAAAATATGTAAATTTACAATCATGTGACACTATGTGTGTTTATCCAGGCAAATCATGCTGGTTTTTCATTGTTTTTTAAATGAGGGGGAAAAAAACTGCTTTAGGAAAACAAATCGTGTGAAATACTTCACTAGGATCACAATTTATCAAATACTATTGAGGAAAAAAAAGAACTGAAGACAGGCAACAGCTTAGAACCACTTATGTAGTTTCTGGTGCTAACGAGGGTCACAGACTTCCACCTAAGAAGTTTCTTTAATTGTAACTTAGAAACCCCTCTGCAGTGGGATAAGCCTGTTCACTGAAGTGTGTGGAGCAGCCAGGAGAAGAGCATGGTTCAGCCTGGATCTAATGGGTCTGACATTTTGTAATGACTATTAAATGTTTAAAGTCCTAATTCCTTTTTTTTTTTTTTTTTTGGCTATAATTTGTTAAATGTCCAATAACAGTCTTATGTGAAGGCTCAGGGAGAAGTTTCTCTCCACTCTAATTTAACACACAGCCCCTTCCAAGACAGGAGGTATGACCTGACAAGGAAAACAGGTGACCCTCTGGGCAAGGCCATGTATATTGGGAAAGCAAGTGGGAACAGGACAGGACAGGGCATACAAGACCTTCAAGAAGTGAGTGTCAGCTGCTCTGAAAGACGCAGCAAGTGTTGGGAAGGACACGGTCAAACTCAAATTCCATTAAAGGCAGTCCTCAGGCTCTTACAAATCAGCCCTGTGTGGCAAGTATGGTCTGTAACAAATTTCTTTACTAGGTTTTCAACACAGTGCTGCACAATCGTTCAGATCTTTAAATGACAAAAATGGCAACAGTCTGTAGGGAGAAGAGGTGGTGATGAAGCTGGGAAGAGGGAAAAAGATGCTGATTTGTTTTTCTTCTTATTTTTTTTTAATGTGGTGGTGGTGGGGGGCGGTTTGTAGCTTTTTTTTTTTTTTTTTTTTGGTTACTGAAAAAAATAGAACAGTCCACTGTCCAGCAGAGGCTGCATCAACTCTATTGCTCCCGGGGCTCATTCGGCATGGACCTGCGTTTCAGGAGGCTGCAAGGCCAGCTCTGTGGGCAGGAAGGCGCCCTGCCCCAGAGCTGTGGCGTATGTCCTGCTCTGAGGGTGGGGGAAGCCGGGGGGAATGTACGGGCCCATGGCTCCTGCGCCGAAGCCCCCTCGCTGGTGCTGGGGCGGGGAGTGGTAGCCCTCCAGGTTATCGTACTGAGGCCCGGCAGTCCCCCGGCCGGGGCGCTTGCCGTGGGTGTGGTAGTGGTACAGCACGCCGGGGTCCCTGTCCGCGCTCTGAGGGTGGTGCAGTTTGAGGCTGTGACTCCTCTCTGGCTTAGGGGGCGGGAGCGCGGACTGCGACAGGTGCTCCTCCTCCTTGTAGCAGTCTCTGGGGTGCTTCTCTGCGGCAGGGGGCTGCCGGGCCCGGGGCCGCTCCAGCTCCTTGGGGAGCCGCACCTCTTTGTGGCTCGGTCTTAAAGACTCCAGCCCTGATGGCACGTATTTCCCTCCAGAGTTAAGGTAGCTGACAGGCTCGGCAGGGTCTGGAAGCCCTTTCGGCCCGTAGTCTAGCGGGCCAGCTCCCTGGGGGAAAGGGGGCCCGTTCTTCGGGTCGCACAGCTGCCTATGGCTTGCTTCCTGATGCGGCCTGTGCTCGGGGAGGCTGCAGCCTGCGTCGTGCAGCTTTCGGTTCCTGACGCTGCTCTGCTTCTGGGGGAGGCACGGCTTCTCCGGCTGCCCGTTGCCATACCCGCCCTGGTGGTGGGGCACGCGCTCCAGCTCCGGCTCTGCGTGCTTCCGGTAGAAGCGGTCCTCCCCCTCGGGGCTCAGGGCCTTGGCCGGGTGCCGCCCCTCCTTGCCCTCGGCCACCGAGAGGAGTCCAGTTTTCCCAGGATCCGACTTGCTGCGCAGGTGGATGACATAGATGCCGCCCAGGTCGTCCGGCGTGCCGGCCGGGCTCATGTTGTCATACTGGGACACGACGGGCCCCTTGGCCTTCTGCCGTGCACGGCTCTCCCTGCGGATGGACTGCAGGCGGTACTTCTCCAGGTCCTCCAGGTCCCACGAGGCATATGCGTGCTTCACGTCGGCCACCGGGGGCATGTGGACCATGCTGTGGTCATTGGCCGGGAAGTAGCTGGCCACGCTGGGCCGGGCGCGCGGGGCCGCACCCCCGGAGAACGCATACACATTTTTGCCCTGCAGCCGCGGGGCGAGGAAGGCCAGGTCGCGGCCGGGCAGGCGGTGCAGGGGCCGCAGCTGCACCGTGCCGTAGGCGTCCACGTCACACAGAGCGCCGTCAGGGCTGTAGTAGGAACCAGCTGAGCTGGCGTATGGGCTGTACCGGTAGTGCACCCGGCCGTTCTCGAAGTAAGGCTGCAGCTGAGTGACGTGGTAGTCCGAGCGGGCCTGGGATGACTGATATGGCTTATACTGGTATAGGGGTCGTGGGCAGTAGGCGGGCTCCTCATCTGGGGGCACCTCTGTCCTGGAGATGGGGACAGAGCGGATCATGGAGGACGGTGGCGCGTGCAGAGACTGCACCCGGCGGATAGTGGGGTACGGTGGCATGTCCTCGGGATAGCAGCCACCCCTGACAGATGAGTTCAGTGAGGACAAGTACTCTGCCCGGCTACACGGCTTTGGGTGGTGTCCAGACACGCTTCTCCCGGGAGCCACGTACGTGTTGTACCGGGGGCCCGTGGAGGCTGGTGGCTCCGACCTGGACGCATACACCGGGTGCGGCTCCGCTTTCCCGTGATGGGGTGGCACGCTCTGGGGGCGGAACTGGCAGTTTGGGGTCATACTGAAATGCAGACAGTTTTCTGGACCGAAGAGCTCCGTGGTGAGGTCAGGCCTGGAGAACGTGGGGTAAGCAGTCTTAAGAGGGCCGTGCTTGGCTTGTGGGACTGGGAGGGGCAAAGGCAAGGCTTCTTCCGCGGATGCAGCGGCAACAAAGGAGTGGTACCCGGCGCTGCCCGCCCCGTCGGCGCTGCCCGAGTGGAGGGCCGCGGCCAGTCTGCTCTCCATGGTCCTGGCAGGGGGCGCCGGGGTGGGGAAGCCACAGGAGGTGTGCGCGGGCACAGACTCAGCGCGCAGATGCAGCGCGGGCGCCCTGGCACCTTCCCGCACCTTTTCAGGAAGGACGGGCTGGGGAGCTGGAGCGGAGGCTGGGCACTGCGCAGCGGCCCCCCCGTCCCCAACCAGGACAGGTGCAGGGTCACCCAGGCCCCTGGGTTCAGGCGGCCTCTCTGGAGCTGGAACTGCTCCTTGAACCTGTTGAAAGATGAAAGTACTGTGAGTGTTTTTTTATGCTTCCCTCTACGGAATCAAACATTACTGAATTCATAACTCACAAGCTGAGGCCATGTGGGCAGCAGCTAGAAATTTCCCAAGCTGTGCAGAGGTGCTGGACAGGGCAGAAGGCTACCTGTCCCTACAGTCAGGAAAAGAAGGCAGGCCTGTGTGGCCACCTGGTGTGGCAGCCAGCCCATCTTTGGAGAGCTGTTCTCATTTAGGATGGGTTTTCAAGAGATAGAGTGGACCATGACAGATCTGATTTGCTTAAAAGACCACTAGGCTTGAAACCACATACCCGGCCTATCCATGCAGCTCAGTCTCAACACCAAGAACATTCTGTTAAACAAGCAGCGCTGAGTCTACCTGAAGAGTGTTATGAAGTGATATCCACTACCCAGTGGGCAGTTTTCAGCCCCCAGGCCAGGGAGGGACAGGAAGGGACATGTCCAGGTGGCATTCAACACAGCCTCTGCCTCTCCCTCCCGCTCGTGTGTCCGTGGCAGCAGAGGACAAGCATGGTTCTCACTGCAAGGCTGCACATATGCTGCCCTTGAGAAACAAGTGGCTGGAAATGGCATCTTCCATAGAGGACTAGATAGTGAAGCCCTTTTAGTCCAAGGCGATGACAAAAAACCTTCACAGTCTGCATGTAACATTCTCTCATCAAAACAGGTGCGTGACTATTCAACAATCTGCTGGCTAATGCTGAAAAAACAAAAGTCCTAAGACATTCATCTCCGATATTTCTAGAAAGTTGGTAAGACATAAAGTCTTCCAAATGTCCTGAGACTACAGCATTTTGGTCGTGCAGATGTGAAAAATTGGCAGAGATGGTTGGACAACTTGCCCAGAGTCACACTGAGTCAGTGAGGGAGCCGGGAAAACCCCGCAACTCTGACAGCCAATGGCCAGGTGGACTCCTATGCTCATAATCTCTTTGTAAAGGGAGAGAGTATAGTTAAACCACAGACATGGAGAAGCTGCTCCTTTTTCAGAGAAAAGCCAGCATTAAGATAAAGGCAGATCCCAATCTCAACCACGAAGTGTTTCACGGAAATCAGCCTAGGACTTAAAAAGAGATGTCAGATCTCACTCGAGGTAATGTCACACGCTGATGGAGAGTGGAACATCTTTGGAAAAACACTGCATGCCACTGACCCACCGCACTTCTTACCTTGTGGGAATTGGTTAGTCCTATACTGGCTGTAGTCTGTACCTGCCCCAGGACCGGGGGCTGCTCTGCGGGTCTCTGGGAAGGAGGTAGGGGTAGGGGACGGCTGCCTCGTTGAGCACGCTGAAGGGTGGCAGTTACATACTCCACTGCGCTGGGCTGTTCCGCCACGTCCCAGCTGGCTTCGCTGGCGCTTGCTATGGCCGCTGCTGGAGCGTGCGTCATGTACGCCAGGGGGGCTGTGCTGGTATTCTCTTCAGGGCACCCGGAAGGAGGGCAGATTTTGTCCCTAGGCAAATGAGAAGGGGCAGGACTTCTATCTGCAAGTTCTGAAGGGTGATGGGGCTTATCGATGCTTGCACCAAGGTAAGAAGGAGGCTCATCTCCACTGTAGAAATGGAGCTGATCGTGGTCCACAAAGGAGACGGTCGGCACACTGGTCTTCACAGGCTGGTCTTCAGGGAAAGTGATGAGATCATCAGACTTTGAGTCTGTCGAGGGAACGGAAGTGACTCTGGCCTTCTCTGGGTCCCCAGATAAATAGATTCGATGTGGCTGATCGCCTGGTAAGTCTGCCGGGGGGGACTGCCCTGTGGAGTCAGTGGTGCTGGAATGGGTATAGTCCCCGGCAGCTGCTGTGTCCAGGACTGGTTGTTCACCATGCCCAGGGCCCTTGTTCTGGAGGTGGGGCTGCTCTGCTGGCCTGTCGGTTTGGAAATAGGCTTTCTCGAGAGTAACGCTAGAGTAGGGAGCAGGCGGTCTGTCCTCGGCTGCAGCCACCGCTATGTCCCCACAATGTGCACAGGTAGCCGGGGACGTGCCTGGTCTCTTCAGTGACTGGGTGGAGGCCTGCTGTGCAGACTCTGCTAACGCCAGCGCCAGCAGGCGTGCCACGTTTTTCGGAGGCGGTGGCGGTGGGATAAGAGAGACTGAGCTTACAGGAACGGAATCCTGAGGGGGGTCATGTGTGTCTGCTCCTGGGGGGAAATTGGGAAAAAAGAAAGTGAAAAGGTAGCTTGTGTTATCCTACATGGAAAGCCAAACATTCCCCCATTTGATCACTAAAAAAAAAGTGCCTTCCATATTTCAAAATGGCCATCCGCAATCTTCTATCCCACATGCAAACACTGCAGAAAACACATCTGGTTCAGAAGGAAAACTAAACCAGAGAGCGTTTAATACTGCAATCTCCTCCTGGGTTGCTACAGAGATGGGCAAGGCAGGGAGGCAGTCCTCATCCGGCTCAGAAAAGATTGCTTAGAAAACAAGCTCCAAGTGCTTGCAGAATGTTATTAAGAATATTTTTTATATTTGATGGTGTAGGCTGGCTAGTTAATGTGTAAGGCTATAATATAGATAATTTTATCAGAAGAGAAAACAAAATCAAGAGCTATGAAGCTGTGCAAAAATTATCCAGGAATTCTGATTGGACAAGGGGACTTTATTAAGATCTGAAGTAGGACTGCTGGCCCTTTGGGGGATGTTTTGGCTGACTTCAATTTAGGGCTTTGAGCCATCAGAACCATCTAGAAAAAACATTCTCTTTGATAAAAGGCTAGCTGTGGAGTAAATTTCTCTCCTAAAAGGCACAGTTGGTGGAAGATCCCTTTTAGCTTAAAGCAAGAATGGAGGAAAACAAATGGTACCTGTCTGAGTCTGTCCAGAAGGTACAGCCTTACTCTGACTGCTTGAGGCAGGCTCCTCCTTCCCTGGTGAGTCTACATCTGCAGCAGCCCCCTGGTCCAGGGGCTGGGCTTCACACTCACACCCTTCCTGGGCCTCTCTCTCGTTTGCTTTTCTCTGTACTACCTGGGTGGGGGATCTATGTATGACATCACTTTCTTCGCTACTTTTGTTCCAGGCTGCAGAAGGTGCGTTCTGAGCTGCCGTGTTTGCGACGGGGCCGATGACTTCTGACACCCGGGCAGGAAGGGTCACTGAAATGGGCTCGGATATGTTCAGAGAGGGTGATTTGCTTATCTTCCGTCCAATCTTTGGAGAGAAAGCATAGACAACCTTTTCAGTGAATGAGGATGGCTTCGATGCTTTCTCTTCAGTTGGGCTCAAGTCCAGGGTGAAGAATGGACTCAGCTTCTCCTGAAGAGGAGACACAGGTTCAGAACTTGCAGTGCTTCCTGGAGTCTGTGACTGGCTACCACCTGTTTCTGTATCCTTCTTATCGGTACTCTGTTTATCCTTGGAGTAGCCCAAGGAGTCTAAGAAGGAAGCCCCGCTCTCCAGACATTCTGATTCGGCCTTAGGAGGACTGCACTGAAATGACATCGGATCAAAATCCAGGCTGGCTACTCCAATGTCTGGTGGGCTCAAGTCAACATCCTCAGCTGAGTGCGGAGACACGAGAGCCGGAATGTGCAACAGCCCGACTTCCTCCTCGCTTCCGTTGTCGTGGGGCAGGTTGTCATAGGAGTTGCAGCGGTTCCCCAGCATCTCGCCGTTAAAAGAGGCACTGAGGGCATCACTGCTAGATCTGGGTCTTCTGGGTCGAAACAACTTGGAGTCACCTGGCAAAAATGGATAGCAGCGTCAGAATATGAATGTCCCAAGACACACAGTGTCCTATCAGTCAGCTACTTAGTATAGCAGAGATACACTACATACAGTAAGGAAACGCAACCGTCTCTTGCGGGGCACAGATAGAACCCCCAAAGCAAACGCTCAATAACAGATTCACTTGATACCACTGGAAGCAGGATGCACTGGATGGTTTCCATAGGGAAAAGGACTCAGAACTCTTAGATTCTATTACTATTGCAGCACGGACTCTTGTGACTTTGGGCGAGTTTTTCATTTGTCTTGTTTTATCACTGACTTCACACATGACTTGTGAGGTACAACTACTCACTTTAGATACTTCAGATAGGCAATAGCAAGAGGGCTTTTTTTTTTTTTTTGCTTATTCTTTTGTTTTTGTGGGGAAATATCCTCATACCCAAAATTGAACTTCTCAAAAAAAGTATTTATATATTTAGTAAAGTATACTTTTATATTTAGTAATGTATCCCTTTTAGATATTTAAAAATAATTTTATTTTTTTTCTTCAACAAGAACAGGCTTTAAGCTTGTCAGGCAGAAGCCTTAAGAATGGTAATAATATTACCTTATTTTATGATATTGCTAAACATCCAAGTGGTAAGAGGAGTCCTCTACCTCAATCTCAATTATTCTGTTACAGTGATGAGCCATAGTGACGAAGTACCATAAAGAGACATTGTCTTAACACAAATACATCCACTAATGTGTTGACCACTTATAAAATTAATCCCTAGTCAAATTTCATTTTCACCTACTACAAGCACCTAGCCAGTCCACTGCACTATTTTTGAGAACCACTCTCAACTGCAGTGAAATGGAAAATCCTGGAAAATCAGGAAGATGGCATACACCCCACTGACATGAAAGGCAGGGATTTGTTGAATCCCAAGTAGAGCCATGGGTCAATGAGGACCTGGCAGTTAGAAGTTATAAATGCGGATGAGACAGTTGACCAGGAGGAGGACACCTCCGGGAAACTTCAGAAGAGCACAATTTGAAAACCAACGGATTAAGAAAAGTCTGCAGGAAATCAATGCAGCTCTCGATCATTTCTGCAACAAAGCCTTCTTCCCTATCCTCCCGTACAATCCAGTCTTGATGTGGGGAAGTCCTATCTGCTGCTACCTGTTTTTTGTCAAAAACGTTATGCCTCCTTCCAGGTCAGCACTGATGTAACCTTTGTTCATTCTGGAAGTCAGTACAGAACTGCAAATGTAACCTGACTTATGCTAAATGGAAGCTTAAAAAATTATTTTCAACATTTTCAGTTTTGTCCAAGTTGCAGTCAAATCTTTTTGTACTATTAACCATAACATGTTGGTCCCCATTTTAAGCAGATTCACTTTCAGTTGCCTTCTCCTGGTAGAAAATCATCCTCAGATAATAAGGACTATCTCAAAACAGTGATATATGAGATTTAAGGTCACGTTAAATTTGCAAGACAAAAGGTCCCTGGTCTGAACATCAATACTGCTTAATTTTATACTCTGTGACAAGCACTATGCTCTCATTTTGAAATTTAAAGAAATACTATTAACACCATCTTTTACTGGGCATTAATAAATATAAATGGTTAACTTAAAAGACTTCACCTACTTTTATGTAAATTGAATCACAATCATGTCAAAAGTGAAGAAATTAAAGAACAGTACCATATTAAAGCATCAATGGACAATACTAAGTAGATACTAGTATTTTGAGGCTTCCCTGGTGGCTCAGTGGTCAAGAACCTATCTGCTAATATAGGACACATGAGTTCGATCCTTGGGTCAGGAAGATCCCCTGGAGAAAGAAATGAAAACCCACTCCAGTATTCTTGCCTGGGAAAGCCCATGGACAGAGGAGCCTGATGGACGACAGTCCATGGGGTTGCAAAGAGCTGGACAGGACTTACTGACTAAACAACAACAACTGGTATTTTTAGGAAATTATAATCTACAGCCTATTTATTAAGCAGTGTATTTTTTTTATGAAATATATTCTAGAATAAAACAACTGACGCTTTAGTCTTACCATCGACTGCATGGAGAGAAGTAAGAGACTCTTCACTTTTAGCTGAACGGAGGGTCCCTTCTGCCCTGCCACCTGAAGAATCAAAACCAAACAGTGTGATGTTTTATTCACTCTTACATATGCAGTGAAAGGGGACAGTGTTTTTCTGTACATGTATTTAAAGTTTCAAGAATGATTAGATTTTTTCAACTGTATTCAATTTTGCATTTTTATATAATGTGTTGTACTCTTCTCAAGTGGTTTCCTATGTGAAAAATCTCTTTTCTGAAAGAATAATAAACTTCTGAATAGAGATGAATTTTAAAACTTGCTTTTATATTTCCTAAAAACTGGTATATCTTGAGATGATCTCATACTGAATTTAGAGTGAGCCCTAAATCCAATGACTGGTATCCTTTTGACAAGAGAAGCTGCACAGAGACAGAGGAGAAGCCATGTGAAGACAGAGACAGAGACTGGAGTGGGACCACCACCAGCCAGGAACACAGGTGTCCCCAAAGCTGGGAGAGGCCAGGAAGGATTCTCTGGATCCTTCAGAGGGAACATGGCCCTCTGACACCTGCATTTCAGTTTTTAGCTCCCAGAACTGCGAGGAAATAAATTCCTGTTGTTCTCAGCCAATCTGTCTCAGTTGGTGACAATTTGCTATGGTAGCCCTGGGAAATGAACAGAGGCCATTTAATTAATTACAAGTGTTGAATTTATTTGTGAAATATCCTCATCCTCTTTCAATCTCTTAGCAGAGCTCAATGCTGCTGACATTTCCCTATAAAGCCCTTCCTTCGTGAATACTCATTGGAAGGACTGATGCTAAAGCTGAAGCTCCAGTACTTTGGCTACCTGACATGAAGAGCTGACTCACTGGAAAAGACCCTGATGCTGGGAAAGGCTGAGGGCACGAGGAAAAGGGGATCACAGAGGATGAGATGGTCGGATGACACCACCGACTCAATGCACATGAGTTTGAGCAAACTCTGGGAGATGATGAAGGACAGGGAAGCTTGGCTTGCTGCAGTCCACGCCAACATGCAGTCCATGGGGTCGCAAAGAATGTTATATGACTTAGTGACTGCACAACAACCACCATGTCTTCTGTCCCTGCCGAGGGACCACTTCTTCTCACTCTCCTTCATGACAGCTCTGCTCCCTCCACCCTCTAAACACTGCTTTTCTCCAGGATTCAGCCTCCAACCTGCTTCTCTCACTAAGCAGGCTCTCCCTTGGTCATAAAAAAAAAAAATCCCTAGAGTTCTCACACTTGGTTTGCTGACGAGTTTCAAATCTGTATTTCTAGTCAGATTACAGTCCTTTATTGAATTCCAGGTCCCTAGTACTCATCACGTTTTGGGCAGGCCCAACTCACTATGTCCAAAATTAACATGTCATTTTTCTTTCCAAACCCACTACTCCCTTCAGTGATAATAGCAACTCCCTGACCATTTAACCAACACCTGAAAATTACCTTTCGCATCTTTCTCAACCATTTTTCTGCCCACCCTGTCGATTCCGCCTCATAAAGACCTCTCAAACCTATTTCCCACTCCCACAGGCATGGCTTGCTGCAGATGCTCTTCGTTTCTGGCCTGCACAGCTATGACTGTCTCCTGACTTACTGTCCAGACTCCAGGCTTACCCTCTTCCTGGACACTGCCCACATTGCTGCCAAAGTCATCCTTCTTAAACCCAAACCTGCTCATGTTACATACTGCAGCTATTCAGTGACACCCAAGGAACTCAGGACAAAGCCACAGCCCTGGCAAGCACCCTGGGCCCCTGAGAACTGAACCCCTGTGTGTACCATCCCACCCGTATGTTCTTCATGCTTTCTGCTCCACATGCCAACACACACTCTGCTACCACTTCCTGAAACACCTTTCTCAGTCCCTCGTTGGTCAGATGAGTCCCTACTTATCCTTCAAAACCCAAGTCACAGGTTCGATTTCCTGACCATCCACCTCTCTCCCCATAGGAATTGGCCACTCCTACCATAATGCCTCACATAAGCCTCAATTTCAATAGCTATGATTCTGCATGAAATTTATTTTCTTACACACATATGTCCCAAGTAAGACATGAAGGTTGGGAGCAATCTCTTAATTTTTTTTTCTGTCTGCAGAGGCTGCTATCAAAATATCTAGCCCATACTTAGTACATGATTGCAAACTGAAAGAATGATGAATTAAATGAATTGAACATTGTATTTCTAGCATTGCCTGAGAAGTAAGCACTAACAAATTCAGAACCTGTTAATAACAGTAGATTTAAATGATTTTTAAAAGAGCAGTACTTTCAACAACACAGAAATAGATTTATCTATCCAATAAGATACTCTCACTTCAAAGTATCATCTAGGAAAAAGACACCTTCTTTGGTTATAAGATTTAAAACTCTGACAGACATGTCGAAACCTGATTTTGCCATTAAAAAAAACTATAAATATATAAGATGAGTAAGTTTAAATACCACAGCAGTTACTTTTTATTACCAACCATATTACGAATATGTTATGAATTTTTAAACACACTGACACGATATATAATCTGTATAGTTTCCAAAGAAACTGGGAATTTCTATGCACTTATACATACTATGTAATAAAGCATTGGTAGAAGACAGTTCACATGAAACAGCACAACGAGGACACACCCTGTTGGCGCCTGTGACAGCAATGTGCTGAGTGTGTGTCCTGGTATGAGAAGAGCCGAGTGACAGGACGGGAGGCGCAGCCCCCACGCAGCCGGCTCCTGGGCGCAGAGGGGAGGGAAGGCGTGAACACTCACCTTTCAGAGCCATGGCTTTCATCTCGGAGGGCTCACNATTACAGTCCTTTATTGAATTCCAGGTCCCTAGTACTCATCACGTTTTGGGCAGGCCCAACTCACTATGTCCAAAATTAACATGTCATTTTTCTTTCCAAACCCACTACTCCCTTCAGTGATAATAGCAACTCCCTGACCATTTAACCAACACCTGAAAATTACCTTTCGCATCTTTCTCAACCATTTTTCTGCCCACCCTGTCGATTCCGCCTCATAAAGACCTCTCAAACCTATTTCCCACTCCCACAGGCATGGCTTGCTGCAGATGCTCTTCGTTTCTGGCCTGCACAGCTATGACTGTCTCCTGACTTACTGTCCAGACTCCAGGCTTACCCTCTTCCTGGACACTGCCCACATTGCTGCCAAAGTCATCCTTCTTAAACCCAAACCTGCTCATGTTACATACTGCAGCTATTCAGTGACACCCAAGGAACTCAGGACAAAGCCACAGCCCTGGCAAGCACCCTGGGCCCCTGAGAACTGAACCCCTGTGTGTACCATCCCACCCGTATGTTCTTCATGCTTTCTGCTCCACATGCCAACACACACTCTGCTACCACTTCCTGAAACACCTTTCTCAGTCCCTCGTTGGTCAGATGAGTCCCTACTTATCCTTCAAAACCCAAGTCACAGGTTCGATTTCCTGACCATCCACCTCTCTCCCCATAGGAATTGGCCACTCCTACCATAATGCCTCACATAAGCCTCAATTTCAATAGCTATGATTCTGCATGAAATTTATTTTCTTACACACATATGTCCCAAGTAAGACATGAAGGTTGGGAGCAATCTCTTAATTTTTTTTTCTGTCTGCAGAGGCTGCTATCAAAATATCTAGCCCATACTTAGTACATGATTGCAAACTGAAAGAATGATGAATTAAATGAATTGAACATTGTATTTCTAGCATTGCCTGAGAAGTAAGCACTAACAAATTCAGAACCTGTTAATAACAGTAGATTTAAATGATTTTTAAAAGAGCAGTACTTTCAACAACACAGAAATAGATTTATCTATCCAATAAGATACTCTCACTTCAAAGTATCATCTAGGAAAAAGACACCTTCTTTGGTTATAAGATTTAAAACTCTGACAGACATGTCGAAACCTGATTTTGCCATTAAAAAAAACTATAAATATATAAGATGAGTAAGTTTAAATACCACAGCAGTTACTTTTTATTACCAACCATATTACGAATATGTTATGAATTTTTAAACACACTGACACGATATATAATCTGTATAGTTTCCAAAGAAACTGGGAATTTCTATGCACTTATACATACTATGTAATAAAGCATTGGTAGAAGACAGTTCACATGAAACAGCACAACGAGGACACACCCTGTTGGCGCCTGTGACAGCAATGTGCTGAGTGTGTGTCCTGGTATGAGAAGAGCCGAGTGACAGGACGGGAGGCGCAGCCCCCACGCAGCCGGCTCCTGGGCGCAGAGGGGAGGGAAGGCGTGAACACTCACCTTTCAGAGCCATGGCTTTCATCTCGGAGGGCTCACTCTCATTACGCTGCAACTTCCGTTTAGAAACAGACGATGATTTTCCCAAGTTGAAAAAGGAACGCCAGCTCCCCACGGGAGATTTTTTCATTTTATTTTGAGGCCTCCTCCTAGGAGAGAGAAAACGATCTGCATTAAGGCATCCAAGAGGCTCCCTTTACTCACTGAAGATGAACAAACGATGGAAAGAGGCAAGCAGCCTGCAGAGGCACGGTGGACACAGTCAGCACCCGCCTTCTGCAGAGCGCGCGCCACGCAGTACGGCGGAGCTGCGCCGCTGAAGCAGGAAATGAAAATGAAATGCACGGATTTTAAAAGCTGTAATTAGTTTCACAAAGATAACTTAACCAGATTTTCATATTGAGAGCTAATCTCACAATCTGTGAAATAAGTGAGAATAAGATATATTTAGGAAGATAAAATACTAAATCTCCAAAAATAAAATAAGAGTTGAAGAAAATGATTCTAGGTGTGTATAAACATTATTAAGCCAAAAAAAGAAGCAAAGCATTAAGAAAAGTAACTAATATATACTGAATGCCAGGCACTATGCTAACTGGTATACATGGTATCTCATTTAAGTTATATAAAACCACGAGGTAGGTACTATTATGGTCATTTTAAGTACTATTCTCATTGTACAGCTGAGGAAGTAAGAAGAAGTTTAATGTTGTAAAACTAGTAAATGATGGAGTCAAGGTTGGAACCCAGGTCCACTCAGCATCGACCCTCTTGACTACTATTCTATAAAGAGGTTTTTGAGGAAATTAAAGAGTAAAAAATTCAAGAAGCTGAAGACAAACTCAGAATGACAAAGTAAAAGAGTATGTTCTAACTTTCTGTTGTCAGGACATTTCAGTCGAGAGAAATGAAAAGAATTTAGAAAGGTACACTACTAACATATGGAAATGAACTTGAATCAGTACTACCCAATCCAGGGAGTGGAAATCCTGATATTCTTATGGAGTACCCAGAGGAGTAACCTGAGATCAAAATTAACTTATAGACATTAGTCTTCTCACAATCAGTTAGTAAAGAAGTTACGGAAACCATGTTATTATCATTTCCTTAGAGAAAAACAGAATCAGAGCTGGAGAGGACACTGAGAACGTGAACAGCAGTGGTTCTCAGACTTTGTCAGTGTCCCCCCAGCCCTGATTCTCTGTTTCTCTTAAGATACAATGGAATGCTTTTTGATAACCATTCGCTTCAGTTCCCATGTAGTAACATCCTCAGTTGAATGAACAGGTTTTTCTGGGACGGACAGAATCAATATAATAATACTAAAATACCAAAGTAAAAGAAAAGAAAATAACAAATAGTCATGAAATGCACATTTTTTAAGGAGGACTAAATGAATTTTACCTTTCGAGTGGGAACTCGATTATGGTATGGAATTTCCCCTGGAGTGCGGCAGGTCCTTCTCCTACTTCAATGTATTTATTTTCGGTCACAATTGGAGAATTGACCTGAGCCTGTGTTCGTGCCTGGGCTTCCTCCAGTGTCAGCAGCTTGGTAGATGGAGACGAGACCAGCAGGGACTTGGGTCTTGATAGAGAAGCTTTGAAAAGAAAAAAAAAAAAGGCAACGACGAGATTCAAACTTTCTGACACGGGGGAAAAATATAAATATCCATGACTGTGTGTGCATAACAATCAGGTTATCTGTCTATCTATCTATCTGTTTATCATTCTGTCTTGTTTTAAATTTTCTTTGTTAAATTTTTTAAATGGCAAAAGCAGCAGAGCCTTATACTGAGGAATAGAAAATGACATACTAGGTGGTTAACAGTAATAGATACAAGTATAACATTCCTTAAATATTTAACTAATAATTTAACTATTATTAAATAGTTTAATAATTAATTTAACTAATACTTTAACTAATTTACTTTAACTAAAATTTAACTATTTTCCTTTCTTAGAGGATTGCAGACAAGGCCTAGAATCAGTCATGCATTTTTAGTTTTGGGAGGAGTTTTTCTTCTGCTGCTCTATATTATACTTTCACACACACCAATAATAGGTGACATGACACACTTTTTATGTTCCCTGAACTTAGATCATGGTAGGTCTAATATTTAGTATTCACTAAAAACATATAACAGAACTGTTAAATTGTGAGTTTTGGGAAGCAGATATAAATCGGCTGCTTTCTTTGGAGACAGATTTATTAAATTGAGATAAGAGATGCTGCTAACTGAAGTGGTGGGGGTTTAAAGACACGTTCCCAGTGGGGAAGAATGTCCACGTGGGCCTACCTGCCCCTTCCTGAATGACTGCGTTGATCTTCCCACTGAAGAGCACATCGACGTGGTTGAGGATGAACTCCACAACCACGGACTGAATCCTCACTTCCATGAAAGCTGCCGTCCCGCTGAAGCAGGCAGATTCTATCTGCTTTGATCTGTGGGGTAAACGACACTACCATAAGAGGGTCCCCAGGACAGTAGTCTTGAAGAGCATTATCTTTTCAGTTTATGTGTAAATCACAAGTGAACCAGAGGAAGAAAGCATACTTTGACAGTGCCTTGGCTAAACCTCTACCACCTGTTTTAAGGAAGACGCTCATAAAACAACGATCAGCTTTACTTTTAAAAATTATCCTTGGGACTTCTCTGGTGGTCCAGTGGGTGAGACTCTGTGCTTCCAAGGCAGTGGGTCTGGGTTCAATCCCTGGTCAGGAAACTAGATCCCACATGCTGCAACTAAGAGTCGGAATCCCACAACTAAAGACCTGCTGTAGGTAAGACCCAGCACAATCAAATAAATACATATTTTTAAAATAAATAAATAAAAATTCTCCTTAAGAGAACACTGAAGAATTAGACTGTTAGTTGATTGTTTCTACTTTAGGTCATGAGTCAAATGCAGCTTACCTTAGCAGGTTTGGAGCCCAAACGATGGCTAGGTTTTTTGCATGCATATTTGTGATGGAGCAATAGTCAGCTAAAAGAGACAAGTGTCTCATTAGGAACTCCAGTGTTCNCCTTAAGAGAACACTGAAGAATTAGACTGTTAGTTGATTGTTTCTACTTTAGGTCATGAGTCAAATGCAGCTTACCTTAGCAGGTTTGGAGCCCAAACGATGGCTAGGTTTTTTGCATGCATATTTGTGATGGAGCAATAGTCAGCTAAAAGAGACAAGTGTCTCATTAGGAACTCCAGTGTTCTGGAAAATGAAATGCCACATATTAACACAAAGAAACATCAGGTAGTAGTATAGAGCAGAAAAGCTCCACTAATTAATCTCTAAGTTTTTAATGGAAAAATGGAAAATAAACCCTATAGATCCCCATCGAGGTTTTCCATTGCCTATAAGGTTTAAATATTATTTCTACAGAACTGTCAGAGTAGTATGGATTTTATATATAGTAATTACATCCATAGAATATCGAGAAAAAATTGTCTAAAGGAAGTAAGAAATGAAAGTTTTTTATAGGATTGGCTCAGAAAATGAAACAGCCTTAGTTTTAAAGAAATCTTCAGGAATATTTGCCTGTTACACATCTAGTTTCAGAGACATCAGTGAAGTAATCCTCCAAAAGTCAGTTTCCAGACAAACGCTATCATGAAGTCATGGTATTCTATTTGCAGCAGATATGCCAACAAGAGAGAATTAAAAATTTTCTTCTATAAAAGAAAATGACAATATTTCACAAGCCTAAAGAATTAAAAGAAAAATTTCAGCAGGCACAAATGGGGAGACTATTTGAGCAAATAACATGCTCTTGGAACAGAAAGCTTACTCTAAATCCTAATTCCTGGTTTATCTTATATATTCTCAAGTGTGATTCATGTAAACCATTTTTTATATATAGAGAGATTTATCAATAGGGCAGAGTATCTTGGAAAATAAAGAATGATGAGTTTAAATGTAAGTTAAGTTAGATAAACACAAGGTATTCCCTATACATCTCTCAAAGTGTTCTTACCTTATAGAGATTAAAACTATTAAAGACAATACATGGAAGAAAGAAGTTTAACAGTATTATTTGAAACAGCAATGAAAGTTAAATTGTGGTCAACGTATGAGTCTTCAGGATTCAGGTGAGCCTGACAGCGACTCGAGAAGAAAAGGAAGATAAGCTGCCACATGAGGAAGAAACAAGTACCGTGGTAGAGAGAGAATAATTTAAAACAAAACCAAATCTATGATTACCGGTAATATTTTCACAGAGATAAGAGACTATACACATGAAACAAAAATAGAAAAAGATGCTATAAAGTAGAAACATTCGGAGAAACGAGAAAGGAGGGAGGGAAGGCAGTTAGTTCTTAGAATTAAGTGTTCTTAATCATCAGATGGTTTGGAGAAAATTCATATGTGGAAACTGACAAAGGAAAGGGAAGAAACTCAAAAGAGTTTAGTCCAGTAGATAAAAACAATTCTAGAAAGAGAATAAAGAAAAGGGATGAGGTGTAAACTGCTCTAAGAACCATCAAGGAAATAACACAAGAAAATTTCTCAGAAGTTTCCAGAGGGAGAAAGCCCAATGAGTGCCCAGAGCAAAGAATGAAAAAGAGCCTGCTCCAAGATGAGTCACCATGGAAACGAACCACTAGGTAGGTTCTAAATTTAAAAGCATCCAAAAGGATTTAAACAACACAAAATAGGTCATACTAAAATAGTGGCACTCGAACTGGTATCAGACTTTGCTGCAGCATTTTTGCTTAGACGCCAGCGGTATAATATTATCAAAATTATGGGAAAATACTATTTACAGATTAAAATTCTATAGCCAACTGTCAGTCAAAAGTATGAAGAGAATAAGAGCATTTTCATATCAAAGTCTCCAAACATTCACCTCCCACACACCTATTCTCAGGAAGTTACCAAGGATGGACACTGGGAAAGCAGGGAGTGGACACAGGGAAGGTGACAGGCAGAGGTCCAGAGGAGAAGGGGTCCAAGTCAGGAAGAAAGTGATGAAAGGAGGGTCTAGGAGGAGGGTAAGAGCTGCTGCTGCATGGAGGAGACCCGGACGAACAGCAGGATTTAAGGCACCACAAGGGGTGTGTTTACGGGAAATGTTTCTTTTAAACGGTAGCTTGATATGTTTAAACACAACTGAGGTCAGGAAGCAACAGTTAGAACTGGACATGGAACAACAGAATGGTTCCAAACAGGAAAAGGAGTACGTCAAGGCTGTATATTGTCACCCTGCTTATTTAACTTATATGCAGAATACATCATGAGAAATGCTGGCCTGGAAGAAACACAAGCTGGAATCAAGATTGCTAGGAGAAATATCAATACCTCAGATATGCAGATGACACCACCCTTATGGCAGAAAGCTAAGAAGACCTAAAGAGTGTCTTGATGAAAGTAAAAGAGGAGAGTGAAAAAGTTAGCTTATTAAGCTCAACATTCAGAAAACTAAGATCATGGCATCCGGTCCCATCACTTTGTGGCAAACAGATGGGGAAACAGTGCAAACAGTGGCTGACTTTATTTTTCTGGGCTCCAAAATCACTGCAGGTGGTGACTGCAGCCACAAAATTAAAAGACGCTTACTCCTTCGAAGGAAAGCTCTGACCAACCTAGACAGCATATTAAAAAGCAGAGACATTACTTTGCCAACAAAGGTCTGTCTAGTCAAGGCTATGGTTTTTCCAGCGGTCATGTATGGATGTGAGAGTTGGACTATAAAGAAAGCTGAGTGCCAAAGAACTGATGCTTTTGAACTGTGGTGCTGGAGAAGACTCTTGCGAGCCCCTTGGACTGCAAGGAGATCCAACCAGTCCATCCTAAAGGAGATCAGTCCTG
>SJYA01003224.1:507043-552983 GCA_006410615.1 Neotragus moschatus
GGTCATGTATGGATGTGAGAGTTGGACTATAAAGAAAGCTGAGTGCCAAAGAACTGATGCTTTTGAACTGTGGTGTTGGAGAAGACTCTTGCAAGCCCCTTGGACTGCAAGGAGATCCAACCAGTCCATCCTAAAGGAGATCAGTCCTGGGAGTTTATTGGAAGGAGTGATGTTGAAGCTGAAACTCCAATACAATGTCCACCTGATGCGAAGAGCTGACTCACTTGAAAAGACCCTGATGCTGGGAAAGATTGAGAGCAGGAGGAGAAGGGTACGACAGAGGATGAGATGGCTGGATGGTATCACCAACTCGATGGACATGGGTTTGGGTGGACTCTGGGAGTTGGTGATGGACAGGGAGGCCTGGCATGCTGCGGTTCATGGGGTCGCAAAGAGTCAGACATGACTGAGCGACTGACCTGAACTGAGAGAATACCCATCATTCTGTGACAGAGTCAGGAGACAAGTTAGCGATAAAAAGAAACTCAGCAAACCCCAAACAGGCCATCACTCCATGAAAAAAGCACGGTTACCCCAGAAAGGGGGAGAAACATTCTGGTGTACTATTAGATTGGGCTTCCCTGGTGGCACTTCCCTGGTAAAGAATATGCATGCCAATGCAGGAGACATGGGTTCAGTCCCTCGGTCGGGAAGATCCTCTGGAGGAGGAAATGACAACCCACTCCAATATCTTGCCTGGGAAACCCCATGGACAGAGGAGGATAACGGAGCCTGGCAGGCTACAGCCCATGGGGTCGCAGAAGAGTCGGGTGTGATTGAGCATGCACGCACACATGCATACTGTTAGACATAGTTTGTAAATAACAGTTACACAGATACAGCAATGTAGAAAAACCAACACCAAGCACTCATACAACCATTCTAGAAGATGAGAGAAGGGGCTGTGTGTGGTTGTGTGCTGCGGGGGAGAGGAAAGTTACAATGAAATCCTCCAAACTACTTCCAAGAGTCCAAGCTAACATACAAATTAATCTGGGCTGTAAAAGTAAGCAACAGAAGAGAGGGCTCTAGGGTGCCTGCTGGATGCCAAGCACTGTGCCCAGACCCTGGGAATACAAAGACAAATATAAATACAAATGTATGGAAAAATGGAAGTTTAAACAGTCAGAACTCCAAGGAAATTTAAACAGTTAGAAACCCCAGGAGCCCATGTTCACACAACCGACTTCTACTTTTGGCTGGCATTTTACAGCGTGTGGTTTACCTGTAGTGTGGAGGAGGCAGTTGCTGGATGACATCATGAATTTTTATCAGCCTTTCTTCATCTGTTGCTGCTGAAACAGCATCCTGGAACAATCATAATGCAAAATAAACTAGTAGGCTTTGTTGGTAAAAATGAAAGTTCTTCACTTACAATTCAGTTTCACTTTGAGATTCATTGACCTTACTCTTTGGTGCTGAACGATGAGGAAAAACAATGTAGTACCAAGGAAGTAAACTTTGTTCACACATTATGTGGATGCTGAAATCTAATACAAGATAATATTTTTAAAAATTTACGATAATCAACATATAACCAAGGGTTATAGTAAGATTAGTGGCTCCAAGTGAGAGACCCTGAAAAGGTGCAAACAGTGAAGACTGTGGACCAACTAGCAGTAAGTGTTCTTTATTTTCTCTTTAAAGGAGCTCTTTTACTCATTATAACTATTTCTTTCAGGGGAAATCAACTTTTTCAGGTTTTGAACAAAACCACAGCAAAACTGCAAACAGAACTTGACTTAAATGTGACTGGTACTCACAGAAAATTTCTCATACAGCTGGTAGGTGAGCAGAGGGTTTGGGAGCTCTCGGAAGTACAGCTTACACAGGGAGCCCACGGAATGGATGTCTTGGACGTAGGGTTCTTTTGTCAGGTCGGGAACATGTTCAGAGTCAAATTCATGGCTGAAAAGATAGAAGAGAGACAACAAAACTAATTTTTTTTTCAAAGAAAAGCAAATAAGAAAAGGTCCAAAGTATTAACCTCCAGCTCAGTGAGCAAATATGTACTTCAAATGACTGTTTTTCACAGAAGTTATTCAGCAGTAATTGAATGTCTGACTATGAGACAAGTGTTTTTCTAAACAGAAATTCAGGGGATAGCTTTAATATTAAAACAGATAGAAATCTCTGAAACCTGTCTGAAAGAGCAGCTCTTACCACACAGATCGANGTACTTCAAATGACTGTTTTTCACAGAAGTTATTCAGCAGTAATTGAATGTCTGACTATGAGACAAGTGTTTTTCTAAACAGAAATTCAGGGGATAGCTTTAATATTAAAACAGATAGAAATCTCTGAAACCTGTCTGAAAGAGCAGCTCTTACCACACAGATCGAAACAAAGGACTTCTACTTCCTAACTGTTTAAATGCCCAATATTTTGGCAGTTCTGAAAACTAGAGTTGAATGGCAGCTGGTCCATGAGAAACTATGTGCAGAAATTCCTCAGATGCAAGAAGTCCAGTTCAGGAATGTGTTATGATAGAGGGATAAGGAAGCCAGAAACAATTATAAAACAATTCTCCACCAACACAGAAAGTAAAATCTGCAGCATTTAGTGAGTGAAATAAAAATTGTGCTCAGAACACAAAGGCAGATTAAGCTTATTCTCCAGGAGGTTGACCAATATTAATCTACAGACCAGAGGCCACTAGTCAACCTAGAGGATTAATCTGAATACGAGATCTGCTGCATCTGAAGTCAGAGACTGTGCTGTTTTCAGTATCAGAATCAATTTAAGTATTTTCCAAACATGTATTCTGAAAATAGAAATCAACTCTGTGGTCAATTTAGAATATTAAAATCCTCATAGAATAATGGCAATTACCATGTACCACAGTGAAAAATAAAAGATAAGAACATGTTAAGAATAGACAGGAATCTAAGAGATTAAGAGAAAGTTAAAACTTCTATTGGTGGTAGAAAGGATACCACTCTTCTTGTCTCTGGGGTCTAATGGGAAGGGTATGGAATCTGTGACACATACACACTTGAGCACACGCTACAGAACTTGGGTGAAAGATTAGAAGAAGCTTCACTCTTATCAAAAATAATATTAAACAGGTTCACTTTTGTCAATTTTAATTAAAGAGTAATTCTATTATAACGTAAACTTTCATCGATCATAGTTGTCATAGGTTCAAATTCAATTTTTAAAAATCTTCGAATATTGCAGAGAAAATAAAAGTATTGAGATTAGAGGCCAAGGTTTTCTGACACTACAAATGAAGAAATGTTGAAAACATACACAGAACAATATAGCTAGTTTTCTACTTTATCTAAACTATCTTACAGCAAATAATGATTATCAATATAAGTGACTTAATTCTGAAACAGTTTCATTTTAATGAATTACAGTAGGGACAAAAAAGAAAAAGCCATGTTGGGTTTTACCGTAGTCTCTGGATATTGGAGGCAACGCCAGAGAGACGATATATTCCATCCACGATGCCATATCTCTCGATGAACGCTGTGCAGCTTTGAAGAACCTGGGGCACTAGAGATAATTTTTGAAGACATGGATTAAATTGAGAGTATTCAATGGAAACAAAGTCACAAAAAATAAGAATGTTTCAGCAAAATGAAAGTTGTAAATTAAAGCTGTAAGGGGTGGAGATTAATCTACCCCAGCATATTTACCTAATTTCACATCTAAACTAGATAACTGGTTCCTGAATAATCAAGACTGGCTTTATGTTGTTACACTGAGNGCAATCTTGATTCCAGCTTGTGTTTCTTCCAGTCCAGCATTTCTCATGATGTATTCTGCATATAAGTTAAATAAGCAGGGTGACAATATACAGCCTTGACGTACTCCTTTTCCTATTTGGAACCAGTCTGTTGTTCCATGAATTTCATTTATATTGCATTGCAGACTGATGAATTCACAGGCTTCAGTAACTATGTTGATTTCATCATTTTCCATTACAATCCATGAAAAGAATAGCTTGAAAGAACATTATTTGGTCTGCAAAAAACTACTCTATTAGGGATGAAAGAGTGGTGAATGAAACAACTAAGATACTTTAATAAGATAATTTTATCTACTGCATTTCACTTAAATGTATATATCATTCCTTTATTATTACAAAAGGTTTTTCCTTGGTTTTCCTGCCTTGTGTTGTACTTCCTCCATCCTGTCTTTTAAATTCTGTTAGATCCTGTAACTTATATTTAAAACATAAACTCCTTAGCTTTGAATACTTTTATTAGAAAGCAGGTATATTACTGAGCAAGCAAAAGATGCCAGACTAAGTGCTTTACAACAGATATTCTTATTTACTTTTCAGAGAAATTCTATCATTATCTCCCTTTTCAGAGAGGAAACTGAATCTTAAGAGTGATGAAATTTTACACCTAAGGACAAGCAGTAAGCAAATGAAACAAATAAGGATCAAACTCAAGCTGTCCAAGCACAGAGTCACACTTTAATTGCCTGGATTTTAAGGTCCTTCACCATTTGCACTTATTTTAGTATTACCATATTTCCATATTTCACAATTCTAGGCCAAGTTAAGTCTCATCTTTTTCCAAACAAACCAGCATGCTCTAAGTCCATCAATTTCCAGGTAAAGGAAGCCTGTTTCCTTTGCCTGGATTCTCCTGCTACCATCTTCTTATAGAAAACTCTTGGTTGTTGTTCAAAACCCAACTGAACTCTTACTCCTAGGCAAGCTTTCTTTGAATATACCCCTAAGCAGAGGTAGCTATACTAGGTTCTAGATGCCAACAGACTTGTTTATACCATGATTATTCCTTCTTGAATGCATGCCTGCTCAGTCACCTCTGATTCTTTGTGACCCCATGGACTATAGCCCACCAGGCTTCTCTCCCATAGGATTTCCCAGGCAAGAATAGTGGAGTGGGCTGCCATTTCCCTCTCCAGGGGATCTTCATGACCCAAGGAGACATGGGTTCAATGCCTGGGAAATCCCACAGACAGAGGAGCCTGGCAGGCTCAATCCAAGGGGTCGCCAAGTGTCAGCTATGACTTAGTGACTATAAAGAAACAACAACCTACAAGAAAGCATACCTACTTTTTATATATAGGCAGACCTCAGAAATACTACAGTTTTGGTTTCAGACTGCCAGATTAAAGCAAACATCACAATAAAGGAAGTCACACAAATTTTTGATTTCCCAATGCATATAAATTATGTTCATACTATAGTACAGTCTATTAAGTGTGCCATAGCAGCGTGTCTGAAAAACAATGTACATAGATTTAATTAGAAAAATACTTTATTGCTAAAAAAAATGCTAACTATGATCTGAGCCTGCAGAGAGTTGCAATCTTTTTGCTGGTGGAGGATTTAACTACCCTCTGTGTGTCACAGAGACACAGTGTGAGCAAACACTTAGAAAAATGGTACCAACAGACTTGCTCAATACAAGGTGGCCACATACCTTCAGTTCATTAGAAAAGCACAGTGTCTGCAAAGAGCAATAAAGCAAGAAAAACATAGCACCTTTGAAATTCTTTATTCAATATACAGAATATTGTATGTATGTAATAATGTCTGTATTCTGTATTGAATACTGTATTCAAATTTACAGTTTGAATAGCTTCTTAATTTATACAGCAATTTCCCTAAAAGTTGAGTATTCAATTTTTTGGCTTTCATACATAATACTATAATGAACATTTTAATTTTTGTTGGAGTATAGCCTTAGGATAACCCTGAGAGAGAACTGCTACAAGAAAGGAATACTGTAAGGTCTCTTGCTCTGGAGTGCCAAAATGTTTTTCAAAAAGGCAGCAATTTCCAGAGCTACCCGAAACCAACATTTTTCACCTGCTGGTAAAAATCTCTGCTGTTCTTAATGGCANTACTATAATGAACATTTTAATTTTTGTTGGAGTATAGCCTTAGGATAACCCTGAGAGAGAACTGCTACAAGAAAGGAATACTGTAAGGTCTCTTGCTCTGGAGTGCCAAAATGTTTTTCAAAAAGGCAGCAATTTCCAGAGCTACCCGAAACCAACATTTTTCACCTGCTGGTAAAAATCTCTGCTGTTCTTAATGGCACTGGATATCATAATTTAGAAAAGCAGCTTTGTTATATCAGTAGTGTTTACTTATATAAAATGTTATCTCAAAATTGTTACATTTCCATGATTGCAAATAAGCATAGACACTTTTTTTTTTNTCCAAACAAACCAGCATGCTCTAAGTCCATCAATTTCCAGGTAAAGGAAGCCTGTTTCCTTTGCCTGGATTCTCCTGCTACCATCTTCTTATAGAAAACTCTTGGTTGTTGTTCAAAACCCAACTGAACTCTTACTCCTAGGCAAGCTTTCTTTGAATATACCCCTAAGCAGAGGTAGCTATACTAGGTTCTAGATGCCAACAGACTTGTTTATACCATGATTATTCCTTCTTGAATGCATGCCTGCTCAGTCACCTCTGATTCTTTGTGACCCCATGGACTATAGCCCACCAGGCTTCTCTCCCATAGGATTTCCCAGGCAAGAATAGTGGAGTGGGCTGCCATTTCCCTCTCCAGGGGATCTTCATGACCCAAGGAGACATGGGTTCAATGCCTGGGAAATCCCACAGACAGAGGAGCCTGGCAGGCTCAATCCAAGGGGTCGCCAAGTGTCAGCTATGACTTAGTGACTATAAAGAAACAACAACCTACAAGAAAGCATACCTACTTTTTATATATAGGCAGACCTCAGAAATACTACAGTTTTAGTTTCAGACTGCCAGATTAAAGCAAACATCACAATAAAGGAAGTCACACAAATTTTTGATTTCCCAATGCATATAAATTATGTTCATACTATAGTACAGTCTATTAAGTGTGCCATAGCAGCGTGTCTGAAAAACAATGTACATAGATTTAATTAGAAAAATACTTTATTGCTAAAAAAAATGCTAACTATGATCTGAGCCTGCAGAGAGTTGCAATCTTTTTGCTGGTGGAGGATTTAACTACCCTCTGTGTGTCACAGAGACACAGTGTGAGCAAACACTTAGAAAAATGGTACCAACAGACTTGCTCAATACAAGGTGGCCACATACCTTCAGTTCATTAGAAAAGCACAGTGTCTGCAAAGAGCAATAAAGCAAGAAAAACATAGCACCTTTGAAATTCTTTATTCAATATACAGAATATCTGTATTCTGTATTGAATACTGTATTCAAATTTACAGTTTGCATAGCTTCTTAATTTATACAGCAATTTCCCTAAAAGTTGAGTATTCAATTTTTTGGCTTTCATACATAATACTATAATGAACATTTTAATTTTTGTTGGAGTATAGCCTTAGGATAACCCTGAGAGAGAACTGCTACAAGAAAGGAATACTGTAAGGTCTCTTGCTCTGGAGTGCCAAAATGTTTTTCAAAAAGGCAGCAATTTCCAGAGCTACCCGAAACCAACATTTTTCACCTGCTGGTAAAAATCTCTGCTGTTCTTAATGGCACTGGATATCATAATTTAGAAAAGCAGCTTTGTTATATCAGTAGTGTTTACTTATATAAAATGTTATCTCAAAATTGTTACATTTCCATGATTGCAAATAAGCATAGACACTTTTTTTTTTGCATTTGTTTACTATTTTAGTTCCTTGTCAAAATTATATGTTTATAGCTTTTTTATATTCTTCTACCTAGGGGCTTAATTTTCTCACAAACCTGAATGACATTTTCATTTATGATATTAGGAACAAAATCTCATCATACCCGAGAAAACAGGCCTTTCTCAGTCTGTGGCACCTTGCCTTTCCATTTGTAGTAAGTTCCCGACATTTGAACCTTCAAGTTGTGAACTTTCAAAGATGTGAACAAGCAATCACATGTCCAAACACATGTTAGTTCATGTCTGACATATTGTCAGGTGCCTGCATCCTCTACACGTGGCTGTGCTTTCATGCCCTTTACTGCGCAGTACTATATAGAGTACAGTAAAACAGTAGCATCTGTATTTCAAGCCCAGGCTGTCTGGAAGCAAGCGTCAAAGCAGCGATGATGTAGCTGAAGCTCCAGCTGTTGTACTGAAGTACTGTACTGTTCAAGATACTATACTGTAAGATTAAAAATGTTTTATTTTTTGTTTTTCTTTAAATGTATTACTTGTGTGAAAAGTACTGTAAACCTATTACAGTACAGTACTACATAGCCGACTGTGTTAGTTGGATACCTATGTAACTTGGTTGGATTAACAGACAAACTCAACTTAGGAATGTGCTCTCAGAATAGAACTTCTTCGTATGTAGGAGACTTACTCTATAAGGAAGCTACTTGTTTGGAATCACCTCTTCATCTATGGTTTCTTCCCTCACTGATTGATCTCAAAACAAAATCATTTTGTATTAACACTTCTATGAGTTTAAAATAGTTAACTCTTTCATATATTTGAAACTTTTAGGGTCATAAAGCGAGAATTAAGGTTTTCAAAATTGCTATTTCATGTTTCTGTATGTATTTATAATGAACTCCTCCCCATGAGCTGGTTTTTAAAACATACTTTATCAGCATGGATTCTTATCTAGAATGACAACTACTTCTGAACATTCCAGGCTATTTCATTCATCAGTTGTATCTCATCCTCTACACCAGTAACATTCTAGTTCTGAATACTGTTTTAATATTGGTAAAGTTAGATGTCTCCTATCCCTGATTTCCCTCCCCATACTGTTCTGTGATCTTCTCATTGGCTTATTATTCCATGTGCATTTTCACTAGCTGCAAAAATAATCCTCGGGGTTTTGGTTTGTCTATTTGTTTTTTGTTTAATTTTCAGTAACTGCCGTAAGTTGATATTAGTTCGGGACTAACACCTATTTAAAATAATATTGTGTCTTCTCCCACAAGAAACATGGTATAGTTTGTATTAAATCCATATTATAAGTATATTGGTAGTTTTTAGGCAATGAGTAAGGCCTTAATTTGAACTTGATATTTATTGATATTTATACTAACTTTCACTAGTGATCTTCTTGAAAAGTATATAATGGGTGTTTCCATCAAGATTCAGAATTTCACAAATCACCTATTTCTGGTACTTATCAAAATTATAGTTAAGGACTTCTTTAGTATTCTAGCATCTAAAAGAGGTGGTAGAGAAAAGTGCTATTTTTTTAAAAAATCAAAGAAAAACTCCGTTTTTCCTTTCTTTCTATCCATTCAGCCCCTCCATCCAATCTACCAAGCACTGAATTCTTGAATAAGAATTTAATTTATAGAGAAAGGAATTTAAATTTTTAGCTCTAAAAGTTGGGAGGCTGGTCTTGGTAATACACGATCTCACAACTATGACTTTTTTCCAAAAGAGAAATTAACATTTCAGAATAAACTGTGAGAAGGAAAAGTGAGGACGTTATCTGGAGAGACATGAAAATAATGCAAACCAGCAGAGCTATTGCACTCTTGGTGAGAATGTCTTCATCTTTCTCAACAGATCACAAGCATCTCTACTGCCAAAGTTCATTCCTAGACCCCTCATGATTCTCAGTTACCCCGAAGTCAGGTGAGTACCTGAGAGCATTCAGTATGTCCTGCTGAACTCAAATGGAACAGGTGTTGTTTGCCGTATCTAACTGATTACAGGAGATAAACAGGGGCAAGTTAGAAACTGAAATTACGAGATTATAAATTTCACGTTTACCTTCAAAACCAGAATTCAGAAGGTGCTCCCCCAGGTCACAGCCAAACACTCTTTCTTTCAAGATTCCACGCTGCTTCAATTTCTGTTTTGTTGGACGAGACTTCATGAATGTGCGTAAAAAAGTAATGAGCTTGCCGTGCTTTTTAGATACTAAAAAACAATAATAAAGAGAAAATACCTTAGTTGTAGTGAGAGGAAATGAAGCGTAGATCTCAACAGAATAACTACAAAATAATCTATTACAAATATACCATATATTCTGTAAGAAATTTTCAGCAGAAGTTGAAGAGAGTTGCCTTATAAATAAAAGCATGGCTTTGGATGTTCTTCTCACCAGCTTGTGGTCTTATTTGATGGAACTGTGTGCAAACTGAAGTATTATAATTCATGACTTTTAAGTTAAGCATGGTAAACCAGCCAACTTCCCAATGCTACCTAAGCATGCTACAGGATTGTAACTTGGACTTGAGTTTTACTCTAATATATTGCTTTTAGAGATCTTCATGATAAGTAAGACTTAACATAGTAGAAATTTAAGAAACTGCATTTCTAGTTAATTTCTAAAGTATTTTATTTAGTGTTAGAAATTTTCAAGGCATTTATAATCTGGAAAAGAAAACTTAAAAAAGAAACAACTCCCTCATTTTATAAAGAGGACAATCCCATTATGAAATAGCAGACAATTATCAAACTAACGGCTATGTTAAGTACAAGACACACACACCCATAAAAAAGCATTAGATCTTTATTAACATTCATCTATCACATACTACATCACCTTAAAAGCCTTTGTAGATCAAAGTAAAGAGATAAGCAAATTATATACAGTAAGATATTTCTACTGACTTATATATGTTAGAAAGACAACAGTGAAAGATCTGAAAGCAAACAAATCCTTAGAAAAATGATTTTTGCTGAGAAGTGCATCCTGCAAGGGAAATTATTCTGGAAGTCAACATACAACAAATTACTGTAAGCTCAGAGATTAGCTGCAGGATAGAAGACTAAGCCACATGGCCCCAATCCTCCTGCTCAGTCCGCAGATGATTACAGGTCTTAATGAACCCCATTCTGGTTTCTTGAGTGAACCCAAATCCTAAAGCCCGTGAACTGATGAATCCTCCTGTGGGAATTCTGTGCTCTGAGATTAACTTGTGGCCCAAACGGACCACTAGATGGGTTACTCGGACCAGATTAAACAGTCTCTTTACACTTTATGGGAAACACTACTTCCAGACTTAAGCATCTTTTCTATGAACTGTACAAAGGTGAGCAACTGTAACTGGCTTGCCCATAACTGAGAGGTCCCCTGGGACATGAGATTTTCAGTGCTAAAATCAGGAAAGTCCTGAGTGAACTGGGACAAGGTTGTCATCCTTGTACATAGATTAAAGAGGAAATTTATTTTTTCTATACCAACCACTTAAAGTTTATCTAGAATCATCAGTATAATTTTGATGCCATCATTAACATGCTGTGTGACACTCTGGTGAAATTAGAGCCTCACTTGTATCTGAGATTCTTGCTATAAAATTAAATGATACGCTCTCTTATCTGCTAATGAGACATTTGTAGCACACTGGGGTAACTTAGAAGATGTCACACATATCATATTAGTATATTAAAAGTTACTGAACTGGTATGAGTTTTATTCTTCCCAGTTTCTAGTAGACTGTTATGAATCTTTGTTCTTAAAATGTGGCTATCAAACCATTTCTGTAAGATTAACACATAAAAATAAGCAAATTTGCATTACAGTAGCATAACATTATATATTTGGAAGAATTTTAATTTCTTTTCTACCTGGAAATAGGGCCTGTCATAATGTTTCTAAAGTTTTAAATATTGCAGCAAAGTTTTCTAATTCTCTTTACGAAAAGACACATTCCACAAACTTCTTGTTAGGGATACTGTCAGTTCTTTTACTTTCTTTGCTGCTTCTGTAGAATAATAGTTTTCTTCATTTATGGTAGTTACTAAAATAGTAGGTATATTAGAAAATGATTTCTTTATGTATGGCTCAAATCTGATCATTTTCTAAAATCTCTACAATTTTAAGAAGGATTTTAGTTGATCCTTTCGGATTTCATGAATATGTAATTGTGTCAGAGCAAATACAGTAATTCCATTCTGCTTCTGAAAGGAATAATTTCTGATTTCTTTTCCAGATTTTAATAATTGGCCAGAACATCCAAGATACATGTTAAAAAGTAGGCATTTGTATTTTGATGGTGAATTTGGTGAAAATATCTGCTGATTCTGACAACTGCATACAATGTATATGAGAAAGAATTCTTTCAGTCTCAGATTTCCAGGAATGTTTCAAAGGGATGGGAACTGAATTTTAACTTGTATTCTTTTAGGAACAAGCACGTGAATGCCTACCACATCTCAGGAACTGTTCTCAGTACTGAGAGTACGGTGGGGAACAGGTGAGGCCAGCTCCTTGCTGTTGGAGCTCACTGAGGAGAGGAGTACAAATAAATAATAATACCAATATTATGATTTGGTTATATTATTATTAATATACTGAACGAATAATAATATAGATACAGCCGACATTTATTTTATGTTTAGTTACATGCTAGCAACTGCATAAGAATTTATATTAACCATTCGTTTCTCACAAGACCTTATAAGGAAAATACTACTATTACCCCCTTTTCAGAGGAAGAAACTCAGGCACAGAGTGCTTAGTAACATGTCTAAGGTCATGGAATCAGGATTAAAAATCAGGTGGTCTGTGTAAGATCTAATAAACACTTCCAAATATAAATGTCTCTTCACATTAATTTTTCCTTCACTTTATATTTCCTTCTCATTTCTTAGATAATAAAATGGCTAAAAGAAGTTTGGACACTGTGCTGCCCCCACCCATTTTCTTATAACAAACTAGTAAGTGAAAGTGAAAGTGTTAGTTGCTCAGTTGGGTCTGATTTTTGCAACTCCATGGACTGTAGCCTACCGGGCTCCTCTGTCCATGGGATTCTACAGGCAAGAATACTGGAGTGCGTAGCTGCTCCCTTCTCCAGGGCATCTTCCTGACCCAGAGACTGAACCCAGGTCTCCCACATTGCATAAACAATGACATTTTCCCAGAAAAAATGCATAAAAAATAAAACACAAAACAAAAGCAAATCACACCACCATCTGTTCAAATTCCCTGTAAATGTCAAAGGGGGAGTTGCTTAGTCGTGTCTGACTCTTTGTGACCCCACAGACTGTAGCCCGCCAAGTTCCCATCCATGGTATTCTCCAGGCAAGAATACTGGAGTGAGTTGCCATTCCCTTCCCCAGGGATGGAACCTGGGTCTCTTGCACTGTAGGCAGATTCTTTACCATCTGAGCCACCATTCCCTAGTCAAGAGTTAAAACGCAGCATGTGCCACAAGGCTATCTTCTTCCATATCATTTAGACATGATTCACAATTGCAGTCTTCAAGACTTGACACAAACCCAACCCAACCAGTCCTTCCAGTATTAAAAGTTTTGCAGTATTTATTTTAGTATCTCCAAGGTAAAGCTTTATGATACCGACAATCAGCTCATAAGGGCTCAGGAAACCTTGACACAGACAGCCGGGGCACCAGATGTTTTTAACTACACAAGTACAGTATTTCTCCAGCAAATCCTAAAAAATCTTTTCTCATAATATTTCACTTAAATCAGAGTTCTCTGAATTGAGTCTCAGGAATCTTCTAGACTGAAGTGAGAGAAGTCTGAGCTTGAAGGAATTTCTCAGGAAATTACAGGAAGATGATTTGTGCCAGATAAGGGGCTCTGCATTAGGTTTATTTGCCTGTATGCCTTGAGTTCTAAGATTTGTAATGAGTTCAGATAGCCAAGCAGACAAAAGTTAGAGGTGGGATGCATAATTCTGAGAGAATGTCTCTGGCACTCATGCTGAGGAGGACGACTGGACTGTACAGCATGTTACTTTTCAACCATGTTTCAGCTTTGCTTAAATATTCTCTCGAACAATTTACCAACATAATATTCCCATAGGACATATGTACATTTTCCACTCTTCCTTTCTTTGTTCTATTTAGCTCTATCAGACATTTTCATTTTTTGTTAATCTCATCAGGATGACATATTATATTCCACTTTAAAGTGCATTTCTGTGCTTACTAATAAGGTTAGGCACTGTTCCAGGTCCACTGGTCATTCAGTCTTCCTCATCAGTGAAATAACATTCTTGGCCCATTTTACTATCTGGCTGTCTTTTTCTTACTGATGGGCAAGAGATCTTTATACAATCTGGAAATGAGTCCCCTGTCAGTTACTTTTTGTCAAGAACATGTTTCCCAGTCTTTGGCTTTTACAGTATAAATTTCTAATCATGTCTGTGTATGGTTTCTTTAAGATATCTTTCCTTATCTGAGGTCATAAACATACAGTCGTATTTCTTTTAAACCTTTTATTTCCTAAACTTTTTCACTTTTTAAAGGTTTTTAAACTGATTTTAACCTTTTTTGTATGTTTGCTGCTGCTGCTGCTGCTGCTAAGTCGCTTTAGTCGTGTCTGACTCTGTGCGACCCCACAGACAGCAGCCCACCAGGCTCCGCCATCCCTGGGATTCTCCAGGCAAGAACACTGGAGTGGGTTGCCATGCCCTTCTCCAGGGGATCTTTCCAACCCAGGGATTGAACCCGAGGTTCCTGCTACATCTCCTGCATTGAAGGCAGACTCTATCACCGAGCCACTGGGGACAACCACAGGCACGTTTAAAGTTTTGCTTCTATACTCATGTGATAAACCTCCTGTGCTCCTGCTTGCCTCGTATCTGTTGCAGGGATGTAAATGAGTACATCAGACTAGAGAGGCAAGTGGCAACATCAGAAACTAAAGCCTCAAGGCAAAATTCTCCCTTAGAAATTGTAATAAACATAGGAATCCTGTAAACATATCAGCAGTGCCTTTCAATAAAAAACTCAAACATAAAAGAATTCTACAGGGTACAAGTGTACATAAAGAATTCTAAAAATAGAAAAATGGTATTAGGTTGCTAATGTCTTAAATAGAAGCAAAGAAACATGCCATATCCTTCTAGTGACAGTCCTAAATAGCTGAGGTGAACTATGCTACTTAGTATTTTCAAATTTATTAAAAGGGATATTGGGAAGAGTTGTCAAAATCAACTTATTTTTAGCATGCACTGTCATATGTCCTGAAAGGATCTGTGGGCAACTCGGAAACATAACTTTTGAATCAGTTAAATCAGAACTCATGCTGGAAAAAATATGACATAATTCTTACTTAGTTTATAGCTTTGAGTATATCAATTAATTTTACACTAAACCAAAAAAGGTTATATTTGAAAATAAATGGACTTGGAAATTAAACTGATTCACTAGAGTAATAATTTGACAAATTTTTAAAGAAAAAATTCTGGATAAGCTAGATTATATGTGACTCAAATATTAAATAAACTGAACTAAAAAAAAAAAAAAAACCCAACACTTTTTCCAGTAACTGAGGTATAGAAACTCTTCTAACTTTTCTTTTTTCATAATATAGAAGAGCTTTAATATAAATAAAGAGATGAATAATGATATAAAAGAACTTCTTTAATCCAATGACTGAAAATGTATCTTTTAGTCTTACAAAAAACACCCTCTGAGAGTTTCTTGCAAACCAAACTCAAAATAGGTTTTCATTTGATGGTATAAGGACGCACCTAAGAAATTCTGTCACTGACTCTATTTTTTCTCTCTGTACATTTTCTGGTCTTGTTAGACCTGCCNGAAAATGTATCTTTTTTTAGTCTTACAAAAAACACCCTCTGAGAGTTTCTTGCAAACCAAACTCAAAGTAGGTTTTCATTTGATGGTATAAGGACGCACCTAAGAAATTCTGTCACTGACTCTATTTTTTCTGTCTGTACATTTTCTGGTCTTGTTAGACCTGCCATCTCACTGGCCTGTTCCCAGTCCTACAAAGGCAAGAGAAAAAAAAAAAGACAAACTGAACTCTAAACCTAATCTCCAATGAAACCTGAAGGAAAACTTAGAAATTAGAGTAATATCATAACATTGTAGAATAGTTAACTTGTATTCAGGGTTTACTATGCTTCAGTGCTTTACATGAGCTAATTTAAATTCAGTTTCAGTTAGCCTCACACTCTAAATGATTTAAATTCAAATTCAAACCAGCATTTGATCATTCAAATTTTCTGTCAGATGAGGTATGCCAAATAAAATCTAATTCATCTCCCATTACATTCAAAATAATAACTTAAATATAATAAGGTTATCAGAATAATGATACTTCATACCTTTTCTTTCTATACCTTTATACCTTTCCTGTATCTAGCTCTAATTATTAAGATGGCCTACCATGGTTTTTCCTGTGGTCATGTATGGATGTGAGAGTTGGACTGTGAAGAAGGCTGAGTGCTGAAGAACTGATGCTTTTGAGCTGTGGTGCTGGAGAAGACTCTTGAGAGTCCCTTGGACTGCAAGGAGATCCAACCAGTCCATTCTGAAGGAGATCAGCCCTGGGATTTCTTTGGAAGGAATGATGCTAAGGCTGAAACTCCAATACTTTGGCCACCTCATGCGAAGAACTGACTCACTGGAAAAGACTCTGATGCTGGGAGGGATTGGGGGTAGGAGGAGAAGGGAACGACCGAGGATGAGATGGCTGGATGGCATCACTGACTCGATGGACATGAATGTGAGTGAACTCCGGGAGTTGGTGATGGACAGGGAGGCCCGGCGTGCTGCGGTTCATGGGGTCGCAAAGAGTCGAACATGACTGAGCGACTGAACTGAACTGAATCTCACAATTCAATTCCTTTTCTTTAATTTGGTGCTATTCTATAATATCTAAATATATAGCTTTTGTAGGTGATAAAAATATTCAGCAAGGATAAAATGTTAGCAATCCTAGTTGAAGATTTAGAAACCATACTAAACCAAGAGCTCAGAAACGGAAAGCTTTTATGTCTTTCTAATAATAAAACAAGGACTTCCCTCGTGGCTCAGAAGGTAAAGCATCTGCCTACAATGCGGGAGACCCCAGTTCGATCCGTGAGTTGGGAAGATCCTTTGGAGAAGGAAATGGCAACCCACTTCAGTACTCTTGCCTGGAAAATCCTGTGGACAGAGGAGCCTGGCAGGCTACAGTCCATGGAGTTGCAAAGAGTCGGACATGACTAAGTGACTAAACTTTCAACTTTCAATAATAAAATGGTCCAATGAAGGCTGCCCATCCAAACATGCCTATTACTGGGCAGGCAAGAGCAAGTGGAAGCATACTGGACCAGGAATGCAGAGATGTCGTTTAAGTTCTGATTTGGCCGATAAGTTGCTGCAAACTTTCAGACAAGGTAAGCAGCTAGTTTAGATCTCAGTTTAATAATATGAGGCATGAGAAGTTTAACTAGGCAATTTATGAATTCTAGATTTCAATGGAAATACTTGAGGAATCAAGAAACACTCTGAGAAAGTATAAAGCTAGAAAAGCAGAGAAAACTCTAGAGTCTGTGAGAAATATCTTTGCTTTAGGAAAAATTATCAGGAGGCTAAAAGGATATAATTTAAAATTCCACTGGATAGCTATATAACAAAATACATTCAGCTTTCTAAATTATCTTGGAAGAGGCTGCTATAAAAATTTAAAATAGGAAGACCATTGTTAAATGTTATTATTTCAAGCACAGTATATTAAGTTTAGTTTTTTAAAGTTAAATTGCTTTATTTTTCCCCATGAAAATTTAGAAATAAGGAGTCCTTATGTACATCATTTATGCAACATGCTTATAACTATTTCCAGAACTTGAAGCAAAAGCATACTGTCTTTAATTGTTAAAAGCTGTATTTACAGTTACTGATCATGCCACATGATACACTGATTCTCTGATCTGTTAGCAAGTCTCTGGTGAACCCTACAATGGCCATTTATAATATTCTTTTTACTAGAAAAAGTGCCGTATATTTTACAAAGATTAATTTTTGAACTAAGTTTCAGGAATTCATTATAGTAAGAGAAAAAAAGGTGAATATTTTCTATACATCCTGAATTTCTAAAAACTTATATTCTATCAGGTTGATATTCAAAATGTAAAATATTTGCTGTCTCTCTAGGAACTACTGAGTTTCCTGATAGTTTTTAAAGCAAGAATAAAGCAATTTCAGCCTTGGGATTCACTGGCCTCCATCCATCCCAAAGCAGATGTCCAAGAAAATATGTAGATAAATTTGAGTATTAAATCTTAACATACTGTTGAAGTTATTATGGAATAAGAAAGTACAGAATCATAAACAATTTTGGAAATAAGAGAAAAAACACAGTTCTCAGACTGATGTGTGTGACAGCTGCTGGGGTAACATCAGGGACCAGTCCAGGCCAGGGATGAGGTTCTGGAATGTGGCCGCTGGAAGGGTTCTGGCATCTGTACATTCCATTCAAAGGGGGAAACCAGGTATTTGAGAAATGTCCTGTGCATGGAATACTGAATATAAAATAGCTCTGACAGTAATGGCTCTTGTTTGAAAACCTGGAAAGCTACTAATGGGGCTTCCCAGGTGGCACCGTGGTAAAGAACCTGTCTCCCAATGCATGAGACACAAAAGATCCCTGGATCAGGAAGATCCCCTGGAGGAGGAAATGGCAGCCCACTCCAGTCTTCTTGCCTGGAGAATTCCATGGAGAGAGGAGCCTGGCGGGCTACAGTCCTTCAGGTCGCAAAGAGTCGGACACGACCGAGCAACTGAGCATGCGTGCACACATAGCGAGTGGAAGCTACTAACAGTTACGTAAGTCAAACAGGTTTCCATTTACTCATAGCGGATTAGAGGAGGCATTTCAAAAGGCACAACAGACAAGAGTGCAAATGGATGGAACTAACAGATCTAGAAAATAAATCTGTAGTAAATTTTCAAGAAGAGCTGTTCAGACACAGAGGCGATAAGAACAGTTCATTAGGAAAAAGAGAAGCAGAAAACTGGCAACAAACTGCTTCTTCAGAATATCCAATACAACTCTTACATGGAACAGCATGCCTGTGTTCCACTAAAATACTCGGGTGTTTGAATAAAAATATCTCTTTCTCAGAGTTAAGAATGAAACCAAAGCAACTTCATACTGCTCCTCTTCCCAGGGCAGGACATAAACAGTGATAGATAAACCACAAAGGGCATGCTACGATAAGAGCTTCAAAAATCACCGTTTCCTTGGGAAAATGGGCAGCAGGGTATGATTAGGACAGTCTTCTTATTCACATCATATGTTTACTTTTCTGGGACTTACAAATTTTAGTAATGAACATGAAAGAAGGCTCAAAATTTAGCTTATGCAATTTTACATTTTTCTTGCTAAACTGGTACTGACTTTTATTTTTAAAATTTAAATTAAAACAAGAAATGTGATTGGTTTTGTTCCTCTGTACAAAAACAAAGTAAAAAAATTTTTTTCATCTCGGTAGCTTTACCACCTCAGTTATTATATAAAAGACTCTTGACTAATTTCATTTCTAAATACAGAACAAGAAGATTTGCATTTTACCAGAGGAGAGTGGGAGGAAACATGAGGTGGATATAAATTCCTGACACTAAAGGATTCTAATACTAGAATGGGTTATAATAAAAAGACTGTAGAAGCATCTCTGCTGAGGATTTTTAAATAATCTGGGCTCTCATTTTTCCAAGGTAAACTAGTACTATTTGATATGAAGCTTAAAAACTAGTACTATCTTAAGAGAACACTGATTTATATATCTGTCTTATAAATTAGATTGGAATAAGCACAGATTCTTAGGAATTCAGTAACATCAAAAGTAACAGAACTATAAAAAAACTAAATGGGAAGGAAATCCAAGAAAAGGGGGACATACATGTAGCTGATTTACTTTGCTGAACAGTAGACACTAACACAATACTGTAAAGCAACGATACGCCAATAAAAATTAATTTAAATTCTATTGCTGAAGTTCTAGAAATATGAACATGTTGAAACTTAGTCTTAACAGTGTGAAAATTGTTTTCTTGAAATTATTTTTATTAGATTAAAATGTAATCATATTCACCTTGATGTCAAAAAACCCTGTACACTTTATTAAGCTATGAAGTTTGGTGTGGAACACTGATATGATCGGGGAGGGTTCTGTTTATGTAGGTTATTTCCCCCTTCCCTTCCCATCCTTTACTTCTGGCAGGAGCTGGAGCAGAAACATCCCATAACTGAGGAAGACACAACAGATAAGAACTCTATTTAAAGGCAGATGCCTTAGAAGCCAGCTCTACAGAAGATCTAACCTTTGGCCTGGGAAATAAGAACTTGGACCTTGGAGTCAGATAGACCTGAGGGCTGGAATCTACTTTCTAATCACTTACCACATGCAAGGTCTTCAGCAAATGACCTATTTAAGTCCAGTTCCTTCAAACACATAGTGAGGATGGCAATAACAATATCTATCATTCAGGGTCGGAGAAGGCAATGGCAACCCACTCCAGTACTCTTGCCTGGAAAATCCATGGACAGGGGAGCCTGGAAGGCTGCAGTCCATGGGGTCGCTAAGAGTCAGACACAACAGAGCGCCTTCACTTTCACTTTTCACTTTCATGCACTGGAGAAGAAAATGGCAACCCACTCCAGTGTTCTTGCCTGGAGAATCCCAGGGACGGGGGAGCCTGGTGGGCTGCCGTCTATGGGGTCGCACAGAGTCAGACACGACTGAAGCAACTTAGNTAGGCTGCAGTCCATAGGGTCGCTGCAAGTCAGACACGACTGAGCAGCTTCACTTTCACTTTCATGCATTGGAGAAGAAAATGGCAACCCACTCCAGTGTTCTTGCCTGGAGAATCCCAGGGACGGGGGAGCCTGGTGGGCTGCCGTCTATGGGGTCGCACAGAGTCAGACACGACTGAAGCAACTTAGCAGCAGCAGCAGCAGCATCATGCATGTGTCAATAAACAGGAGTTGTTTCACCACTGCAATTTCTCTGAACACTTGTAGAATCCTCCGAGGTACAGGGCTAACCAGGACCTGAGTCGGCTTTACAAACCAAGTTTGATCGTATCTGGTCTTACCTCCTAAATTCAGAGCTGAGGTCACTAAGGAAAGGTGCACATAAACACAGGGTCACTTTCTAGTTTCTGCCCATATAACTGTCTTATGTGCAAACTTCACCTAAGAAACTTTGGGTTTCTGCTCTCTCATCTTGAATATCATATAGTACTACATAATATGCTAAAAAAGAAGTTACAGGTGCAAATCATTATCATATGAGCAACTGGTGCTTCTTTAAAAGTTGACAGTGAAAAGGAGCTCTAAATTCTGAGCTTTCTAAAATCAAAATATCAATATTATTTAAACAGTAGTAGAAAAGAAAAATGTTCAGCTTCTTAACAGGGCTAGTCTGTGATTCAGAGAAAACTGTGGTCTCCATGTTATTTTAATGAAAAATATTTATAACCAAGATCTGAAGAAGTACCATATAAATATGGGAAAAAAGAATTAATGCAAACATATCATTGATAGAGATAGCTATCCTTACTAATGCCAATGAGAAGAAAAATACCTGAAGATAAAAGGGCAGAAGGATTACTTTCTTGTGCTAACTTGAACAGTCTATACAGACTACCAAATTCTTTACAGTAAATCAGTGCTGCCTCTTTTCTGTTTGTCAATAACTGAGATGTTATTTACTCAGCAGGAAAAAAAAATTAAATATGATATATATTTACTGCTTATGAAACAGATATGTTCTTTTAACATGCAAACTTTTGCACATTAACCTGAGGTCTGGAAAGCATTAAGAAAAAAGCTGATCTGAAATTTTAAAATAAGTATTTCTTGAACCTAGGAAAGTGTAAGAGATAACACCTATATAGTTAAATCTACTTCAAAAAATGATCACCTTTCTACAACCATGCCAAAGGTTAAAGCTCAGTTATTCCATTTGTGGATAGTTAAATAATTAGCCAGAGACCTAAAAGCAGCCAAGGAAATACGTGCCCAAATGCAATATAAAAAACAGTCGCAGTGAAATATTTGTCAAACACTGAATAATTGACTGAGATGTCCTTACCTCTTGCTGTGGCACAGGTTTTAGGATCAATAATTAAAATTATTCCTAATGGCTGCACTCGGCAGTAGGCTCGACAGGACACCGTGGCTCTGCATTCCGTGCAGAATGAAGGACAACCACACCGGCTCAGACTTATCCACCACCACGGGGTGACTCCCAGTCAGACCTTCCCAGCACGCGGAGGTTCCAGCTCTGCTCCCAGCAGTTTCCTTAGCCCTGGTTTCTGGTCTTTAGTCAAGCAGAGTGGTTTGTGTGCACAGGAGAGCTCTGCCTGCAGGAGCTTAATCCTCTCTTTGCATGTCCTGCTTTCCAACACAGCAGAGACGCCCCAGCCCAACTGCACTTGCAGAACAGGCTTCGCCAGGATAACTCCACCCACCCACTTCACACAGGTACATATCTTCCGCTCAGAAAACACTAAGACTAAACTGATTCTTAATTAATACTTTAACTTTTTAAAAAGTCACTGACTATTCAGTTGTTTATATTTGCTATCCATATGGGAGACAGTATATTCTATAAAAATGATGGTATTTACACTCAATTAAAATTAAAAAAAAAAAACAAAAAAACCTGATCTAGCAGGAAGTACTGTCTACGAAAGGCTGAATCATTAAATTGGCAGCGACAGGCTGGGAGAACATAACTCTGAATATCTTTGCTGATAATGAGTCGTGATTGTTTTCTACTTAGGCAAAAAAAATCATCAATGTATACTGCCTTTGCATGAAAAATTCTGAGACTGGAATGCACAATTTTTTAATATGCAAATGAAAAAATTTAAAACCTGAAAAGTTTTTTTCAGAATTAAAAAATAAGAATTGCACATGATCAACTATACTTCAATACAACAACATTTCAATCCAGAATGAAATGTTTCTGATTATGACCTCCTCCTTTATGCACTGTCAAGTGTTAAAATTGTAGCTCTACTTATATAAATATTGAAAAGATTCAATATTTATACTAAATAGCAGTACTACACCGTTAACGTGACTAGATATGAAAAAATAAATGAATTGGAAGATATTAAAATATTAATATTAAATTAATATTTTCTGTTCTAAATGACTTTTCACCAATACCAATATAAATCCATGTTCAGACACTTGTTTCTAGTAAACAAAATGATGTTTCATTTGCCAGAAAGATTCTAAATAATTTACAGATAGTCTTCATTATAACACTATGAAGTTGATTAGAACACTATTCCTGTCTTAGAGATGAGGAAGCCAAGGTCACACAAGTAGGAATTGTTGAATTCAGGATGCCTGGGGAGTATTTGCCATTCTTTCCTCTCTGGTTGCAGTTCTGAATAAAGAAGTGTTGATAAATGGTAGGCCACAATAAGAAAACAATGAATCGAAGTGATTTCACAATAGGAGAGACCACAGAGAAATCCAGGGCACAACAGGAAAAAAATACGTGGATTTTTTTTTACCATTGGAACAGCTGTGGACTGATGGGTTTTGATGAATAGGAAATGAGGCTCCCAAGAGTTTATTCATGGTGGAAAAGGCACAGCCACCCCTCCTCCCCGCTCCCTTCCTCAGCAGTGAAGACACAAGGGTAGGGGTCCAACAGAAAGAGGAAGGGGAGAGGGAAAAGGGGGGCAAGGTGAAGGGGAGTCCCTGCTGTAGAAAAGCTATCTGGGGGACACTCAGTGCAACTCAAGAGCCCCGCATGCTCCCCAACATACGAGCACAGATCGGATAAATAAATTAGATGGTAACTCTCCTGAGTGCAGGAGAATGACAAAACAACCCTCACCTGAAACTCAGAGGCTGCACTTTCTGCCATGTAAAAATACAGGTAAGAATGTGAGTGTGTGCAAACCTCTGTGAAAGTGGACTGAAGTCTGTAATCTGTTTCACTGCATGGTGACAGTGTCATTTCCTGGTTTTGATGATGTACAGCATAGTTATGTGAGGTGTGACAACTGGGAGAAGTTGGGCTTTGAATACATGGGACGTCTCTGTACTATTTTGGTAACTTTGTCCTTGACTATAATTATTCTAAAATACAAAGTTTAAAATGTGGCTCATCATGCTCTGTCTTTCAATGACTGCTGATGGCACAGGAGAGGTCACCCGTTACTTTCTTCTTGCATTTTACAAAATGCAGGTTATCCTGTGAAGAACTAGGATGGGTCTATGTGGCTACTGGGGGCAACAAGAGAATTCCCTGAGAAGGCAACTTTCTAGTCATTCTATCAGGAGGGTCGCCGTCGATGGAGTGAGATGTGATCTGACTCTGGATATGTTTTTGGGCATGAAGCTGGTAGAATTTACAGACAAACTGCCACAGGTTTGAATAATTTGGGTTATTTTTATGACAGAATTTTCTCTGCTCAAAACCTTCTCACGTCTTCCTATCTAGCTTTAAACGGAAGTCCAAATCCACACAGTGGCACCCAAGCCCCAAGGAGAATCTGATGCCCTTCCACCCTCCAGACCTCACCCACGTCTTCACTCGCTGCTCTAGTCAAACCGGCCTTCCTGCTGAGTCTTTAACAAGCCTGGACACATGCTGCTCAGTGTCCTTACACTTGTAGTTTCCCCTCTGGGAAGCTCTTCCCACAAGTAAGTGCTTATCTTTACTCCTCATCTCCTTCAGGTTTTGGCTCCCAAAGTTACCCTCTAATGGGGCTTCCCTGATCGCTCATTTGGTAAAGAATCCACCTGCAATGCGGGAGACCCCAGTTCAATTCCTTGGTCAACAAGATCCCCTGGAGAAGGGATAGGCTAACCACTCCAGTATTCTTGAGTTTCCCCTTGTGGCTCAGTTGGTAAAGAATCTGCCTGCAACTAGAGAGACCTTGTTTGATCCCTGGGTTGGGAAGATCCCCTGGAGAAGGGAAAGGCTCCAGTATTCTGGCCTGGAGAATTCCAGGGACTATCCATGGAGTCACAAAGAACAACTGGGCAACTTTCACTTTCACATTACTGTCTAATAAACCCCTCCCTAACCACTCCACTCTCCTCCTCTGAAATTACAGCCCACATGAGCCACATCCCAGTACTTTCTAACCTCACTTCTAGGCTTCATTTTCCTCCACAGCACTTACCCACCTCAGTGTATGTTTAATGTGTTTGCCTTTTTCTTTCCCTCTCATCAACTTGAATACAAACAGCAAAATAACAATATTTTTGTTTGTTGTGTCCACTATTTTAGCCCTCGTACTTGGTATGCACTCAGTAAATGTTTGATCACTGAATGAATGAATACTGGAAATGATCAGAAATGGAAAAGTTGCTTTATATATGGCAAGGATTAGAGTGAATGTACTCCAAGCACTGGCTAAGGCCTAAATGGGACTTTAGGAAACATCTTTGATACTAGTAGTAGAAATTATTCTTATTCATAATTATTGATCAACTGTTTTAAAACAAATGCTATGTATAAAGGATGCAAATTAATATACAATAGAATATCTATCCAGAAACAATTCTAGGCTAAGAAAAAAGACACACAGAAAGTGAAGTATAAAATTCAAAATAAGCTAACTTATTACCAAACTCTGTTTCTAAATGAGTGACACAAGGGACAGCTACTGTAGGCTGTAGGCCTTTGTTATTCAAAACGTAGTCTTAGGACCAGTATTATGGAATTACCTGGGAGCTTCTTAAACATACAGAACATCAGGCCCCACCCTAGTGAATCATGATCTACAGTTTTTAACTCTCTCTCTCAGGCAGACTGAATGTACTTTCAAGTTTGTGAAGCAGCAGCCCAAGCAGCCTCCGTGAAGAACAGAGTAAGTCATCTCACGCAGAAGAAAGACCACAGGCATAGAAGCGGGGGAACCCAAAGTACAACCAAGCGGAGAATAAGGAAACATATTATTGATGCTGAGTAGAGATGAGAAACGGGAAAAACAGGTTACAAACATAAATGTTCCAGTGTTTTATGGAGCATCTTAAATTCCAGGTTGAAGGTTTAGTATATAATTCTGGCACAAAGGGAAATCACTGGGGTTTTCTGAAGTCAGGGATTACACATTATAAAGGTTGTATTCTGAAGTTTTATTTTAGTAGTAAATATTAAGATAGACTAATTCCACAGGCATTAATTGTGCATCCGGTATGCACATACCCTGTAGGGGAGACAAGGATGGATGAGACACATTTGTCACCAGTGAGGAGATGGCAACTTAGTGAGCAAGGGAAACAGCTGCTACTAGATCTGACATGGGGGCAAACAGGACGCAGGCCTGGGGATAATGGTCAGGGAGAGCTAGGCCAAGGAGAGCCAGTCAGTGGAGCTTTCATGCACAAGAAGATTATGGCCTGAGTCTAAACACAAGGAAAATGTCAACTCGGGGGGAGTGGGAAGGAGGGCATTTTGACTCTAGGGGCAGCAGGAGCAGAGGGAAAGCTACATGATCACATGGTATGTTCTGAGGACACCACAGCAGGGCACAGGGGGAAAGAGCAGAACCAGAGAACAGAGGAGGAGGATGGCTGAAAACGACACGGCAGAGCAGTCTGGAGGTGCGTTTCATGCGCAGTGAGGAGCAATCGAAAGGTATTTTTTTAATTAATTAGAGAGGCTTAGAAAGAATGATGGCTGAAACCAAGCTGGTGAATGAAGTAGGTTCTGATAAGCACTCATCTTCATTTCTCCTTTAACACATCTTTTGCCCTAGTTACTGTTCTGTTCATTTCCAGAAATACCTTTTTATTTTCTCTTGTTGTAATAAAACCAAAAGATATTAAATAAATAATTTGTTTTGGGAGATGAAACAATAAACTTTACCTCTATTCAGTGTTCTGTGGTGGGAAAATTCTGGTTTTTGAGTTTAACAATTGCAAATAAGTGCAAATAATCCACCTGGTACAAGGCCAGGGGTACTAGGTGTGGGCAGTGATTACCAGGAGAAGTCAGAAGGCTTCTCAAGGCCAGCTGTGAAATCTCGGGCACATCGTGGAAGTCTTTCTGAGTTGCTCTACTAGTTTAAAAGGGGTGTGTGGGGAGCAAAAACACATTCCTCATACTTAGTATCCTGCAAGGCTGTATCGAGATTCAAGGTCCAATTTAATAAAAATATAGTATTCTAAAAGTCTAAGGCAACTGCAAACATGTGGTATTTTGAATTCTCTGCTTTTCCCTGAGAGTGAGAAAAGTATTATCTTGATGTATCTATGTATCTGGAGAGAAAAATACCTGGGCATTCTAGCATTTTGGAACTCCTTTAAATCTTACAGCAATGCCTCCTAGGGCACTGATTTTAATATCTGATTCTTAAGACATCTGCCTCCAGAGCGATAAAGTAAGCATGTGTTCAATGGGAAGAATATTCAATACAATGTTCCACATGGGGTGAAGTAAAAGCCAGAACCTTTTCACTTGCTATAGAGTGGCTGCCTCATGCTAAAGTGACATGTGAGGAAGCATGGCTACAGAGGAGCAGAGTGCTGCACACTCAAAGAAAGAAAACAAACAGTCCAGAAGCAAACACATGAACATAAAGGAAAAAAACTATAATTAGGCAAAACTGCAAATAAAATAACAGCAACAACAAAAACAAGATTCGGAAGGGCCAGTTTTCTAAAAGAATACAGGACTTTTTACTTTCAAAATTACAAATTCAGGCTGTTGCTTTATAAACTACTTCTTAAATGAATGTACGGATTTCATTAGCATTTCATTTGATCACTGTCTTTCCCCAAAATGAAAACCTCAGCTCCTTCCATGTCTGCTAGCAAAAAAATTTATGATGCAAACTCTATTCAAGTGACCATCCAAAGAAGCTGGCTTCCACTCCATGGGTCCATGGAAGCGACTGCAATTTGTTTGTTACAGGTATACTGTGAAATATTTACATATAAATTTAGATAACACATTAAATAAGTTATCTACATAAACTAAATAGACCTAATTTTAGACACTCCTGAATTTAAATGGTAGAACATAGTAGATAACCATAAACTGATAAAATAACAATGGCTGATAGTGATTAAGTATCCAGGGAGCTTTAAATGCTTTACATCTAATCTTCAAATGAATCTTGGCTCACTTTCTAGATGAGGAAATTAAAAATCAGAGAAGCCAAATAACATGCACAGGGACAGTAAAACATGGCACAGGGGTTAAAACCCCAGGCCAAAGCCTGTGCTCTCACCTCTCTGTCCTGCTTCTCACATAGGTATATAAACTAAATAAAACATCTGCATTAAATCTGCTTTCACAAAATACCTATTTATGGGGTGGCTGCATTAAGACCTTAGAAATTACCTATTTGGACAGGGTAGAGTGAAGGGGAGATTATGGTCTATGAAGAGTAATAAGTGATTAGTGTAAAGGAGTTAAACAGTACAGGGCAAATGGAAAAAGAAAGAAACGTCTGTTGCTGTATTTGCAATCTCACGCGCCTCTCCAAGGAGGGATGCATCCTCCTGATCCTCTGAGTTTACAACAGGACTGTAATGCTCTGCGATTTGCCCTTTCATTTAACAACACATCACAGGAAAGAAACACCCTGGGGGGGCACATATGCTTCTACTTCCTTCTTTTGAGGGCTGCAGAGGACTTACTTCACAGTACGGAAGTATAACATCTATTTTGAGAATGTGACTTTCAATCTTTGTGTATTAAAGCAATACCGTAAGGAGGATTTACCTGGATGGGAGGTATATTTTAAAAAACATGAAGTAACCAATTAAAAATCGACAAAGGACTTGAATAGACATTTCTCCAATAAACACATGAAAAGATGCTCTATGTCATCACGCCTCTGTATAATCACCACCTGGGCCAACAGAGCATTACCAGCACTTCCAGATCCTCCCTCCTACCCACCTGCTCACTCTCCTCTCCAGAAGTACCACTGCCTAAAGTTTATCACCACACAACAGCCCTGAACTCTATGACTTTGAACTCTCTCCTTACATATATGGGGTTAAACAGTGTAAGTATGTAGGTAAATCAGGCTTCTGTCCCTCAATATTTGTGTGGGACTCATCCATGTAGTTGCACATGGCCATGACGCATTTCATTTTCACTGGAGGAATCCACTCAATGGAGCACACCTTTATTTATCTATCCCACTGTGGATGTACCTTTGAAATTCTTTAGTTTTTTGACAATCAGGAATAAGGTTGCTATGAACACACTACATATACACCTAAGAGTGGAGCTGCTGGGCACAAGGTATATGCGTGTGCAACTTAGCAGGCAGTGCCAAACGCTGCTTGTCCCACATCACGCCACCCTGCAGTGCCTGGGAATTCCCATTGATTTAGACCCTTGCCAACTTTGGGCATTGGTACTCTTACATTGTAAGCATTCTGGTGAGTCTGTTTTCATGACTTAATAAGGTTTTGATTTGCATTTCCCTAAAGACTCATGACGTGGAACAACTTGTGCTGTGCTGATTCAGCATTTTGATATCTGTTATTCAAGTTTTAATGCAATTTAAAAAGAATTAGTTTCTCTCTCCTTTTCTGATTCTTTACATACTTTGGTTATGTGACCTTGGTCAGATAAGCGTGCTGCAAATATCTTTATCACTTTGTGATTTGCCCTTTTCGCTATCTTAATAGTATATTACAATTTACTTTCTGAACTTTAAGTTTAATAATTAAGCTTTTCAGTTAGGATTACTGCTTTATGTATAACCCAAGATCATGATGGAGAAGGAAATGGCACCCCACTCCAGTATTTGTGCCTGGAAAATCCCATGGATGGAGGAGCCTGGCAAGGCTACAGTCCATGGGGTTGCAAAGAGTTGGACACGACTGAGCGACTTCACTTCACTTCTTCACTTCAAGATCATGAAAATAGCCCATGAAGATATTCCACAGTATTCTCTTCTAGAAGCTTTGCTGTTTCGCCTTTCACATACAGATCTATAATTTTCAAGAGCTAGCACCATTGACTGAAATGACTGTCCTTTTCACAATGCTCTACAGTGCATAAATCAAGGATCTATTAATGTATGCACACAGGTTTGTTCCTGGACTCTGTTCTTTACCGCCATTCTATTTGTCTATCCTTGTATCAACCTCAGTATCTTAATCAGTGAAGCTTTCATAGTAAGTCTTGATATCTATAATGTTAAGTTTCCACTATTTTGTTCAACCACTGTCTTAGGTATTTTGGGCTCTGCATTTCCATTCAATTTAGAATCAGTTGTCAGTTTCAACACAACTCCTAACTTAAAGCTTGGTGCATGATCAACACCTTGGCCCTATTGGGCTTCATGCGTTGTTCTGAGAGCACCAGGACTTTCTCTGCTCCATCAGCTGATACTGAGGGCTCAGGTCCCCCCACACTGGGTCACTTCTCTGGATTTCCTTCTTCTGCTTCATCTTAGCTCAGTAACTGCTCAGGACCTTATTAACTCTCCAATGCTTCAAAGAGACTATATTATATTTTTACACTTCTGTCCAGATTTTCTGTTTTCAGAGGGAAGGTTTGTCTAAAATCTCTAGTCCTCCATTTTTAGAAGCTCATGCCTGTAAAGTAAGCTTTTCTTTTCTTTTCTTTTCTCTTCACTCTTTCTCCACCTCTGCCCACTCCTTCCCTCCCCAAACTCACTCTTTCTTTCTTTCTGGAAGAAAAGGTGGATAAGGTGGGAAGATGGGGGATTCAACCATGGAAATTAATAAAGACCAAGTGTTGACCCTAGAAAGAAAACACCTGCTATGAGAACTGGAGAATTCATTAGATGGGCTTAACAGAGGCTGCACAGAGAGAAGAGGTCAGCAGAAAGCACATGAGCTGGAGAGAGGACAGTGAGCCAACATCACAGAGGTGAGTGACATGTGGAAGGGGTGGAGGGGGAGAGAAGTGCGCAAAAGAAACATCTGTGGAGGCAACAGCTGAGAAGACTGAAAACTTGAAGAAAGACATCAGCAAATAACTGCTCAGTAAATGCCAAGCAGGAGACACACACAGCAGTCCTCATGCGCTTCCTTCCTCTTCCCCCCACTCACCTCAGCCTCATCAGCTGTCAGAGCAGAACCTGTGGGTACGGAACAACGCCAGTTTCTTTGGAACAAGCGTTTACCTTTCTTCCTCTTAACTCTCCTCCCCACCTCCCCACCCCACACACGCCCTTTTCCTTAAAGTACCATGGATACGTGCTAACTTGGTCAGGGTATGGTGATTCATTAACTTTATTTTTACAGACACAAATAATTGGTCATACTGAGAACATTAAGAAGAGTTCCAAAGGGAAATTCTTCCTTACTGCCCTAGTTGTGCAATAATACAAGGAGCTTTAAGTTGCAGTCTCAAACTATAGCTCTATCTTTCAGACCTGGTATCTCACAGTGACAGATGGCAATGTTAAAAATAAATAGAACATTCAAGCTATTTGTACTGAAGGCAAAGACAGTTTTAAAGTGTGAAACAAGCCTGAGGCTGATAGAACTCACATTATCCTTTTCAAAATGTATTAAGAATGCACATTTCCCTATGCCAACCCTGCAATGTTGCCCATCAAAGTTAAATATTAGCTTTTGAAGGTGTTCTATCATTATACATCACTACTAATTTAGAATTAACAACACCATACAGGTCTATTCACAGAAACCCATTTTCCAGAACTGTCAATAACTGATTAACTTTCTCAAGTTTTAAAAGTGCTGGAGGTTATCACTACTAGAAATTCACTTTCATATTCAAAACATGAGAAAGTATTTGATATAATACCAATATTAAGCTAATTTTTAAAAAGTTTACAGTATATCTGAGGTAACATAATCAAAGATAAGACTTGATAATTATAAAAGTTACATAGTTTATATAGCAGAAATACATGAAAATAATATACAAGAAATAACAGTAAATTTTTGATACAGAATTTTGGTAACTTTAAAGCAGTGATCACAAAAACTCATGATCATCTCAGATGGATAAAAAGTACCAGCCAGGGCTTCCCTGGTGGCTCAGTGGTGAAGAGTCCACCTGCCAATGCCAGAGACATGGGTTCGATCCCTAGTCTGGGAAGATCCCACAGGCCATGGAGTAGCTAAGCCCATGTGCCATAGCTATTGAGCCTGTGCTCTAGAGCCAGGGAGCCACAATTACTGAAGCCTGCATGCCCCACAGCCCATGATGCAAAAACTAGAGAAGCAACTGCAACAAGGAGCCCACACACCACAACGAGAGAAGAGCGCACGCTGCAATGAAGGCCCAGCACAGCCAAAAATAAAAATTACATTAAAAAAGATATCTGACAAAATCCAACACCCTTTTGTGATAAAATCATTCAACAAACTAGGAATCGAAGGGTACTTTGTCAACTTGACACAGGGCATCTATGAAAACCACACAGTTAAAAGTTTTTACACACAATTAGATGACTTCTCCTCAAAGATCAAAAGTAAGACAAGGATGCCTATTCTCAAAACTTCAACCCTGTAACATATCCAGGGCAACTGGGCAAGCGTAAGACATAAAAAACATCCATATTGGAAAGGAAGAAGTAAACATGTCTATTCACAAATGACACGATCTTATATATAGAATATACCAAGAAATCTACTAACAACCTATCAGAACTTATAAACATTTCAAGTCTCAGGATACAAGATTAAGATACAAAATTAATTGTATTTCTATGCATTTGAAATGAATGATAAGAAAATGAAACTAAGAAAACAAGTCTATTTACAAAAGCATCAAAGGAATAAAAATAAATTTAACAGCAGATATTCAAAACTTAAAAAAAAAAACTACAAAAAGTTGAATGACGTGAAGGATCTAATCAAATGGGAAAATAATCCCATGTTCAAGGACTGAAAGACTTAAATACTGGCCAGAAGGTAATACTTTCCAAGTTGATACGTAGATTCAATAAATCCCCATCAGAAGTCCAACCATCTTCTTTTAGAACTAACAAGATGACTCTAAAATTCATGTGGAACTGAAAGGCGCCTGGAAAAACCAAGTCAGTCCTGAAAAAGAATAAAGTAGGAGGACCTCCCAACTGCAAAATTTACTACTAAGCAATGGTAATCAAGACAGGGTAGTACTGGAATAAGAACAGACATATAGATCAATGGAACAGAACTGAAAATCTAGAAATAAATTCATGCATCTAAGGTCAACTGAGTATCTACAAGGGAGTCAAGTCAATTAAATAGGGAAGAAATAACCTTTTCAACAAATCATGCTTGGATAAGTGGATATCCAATGGACTTGGACCTCAAAAACATACACAAAAATTAACTCAAAATGGGTGGTAGGCTAAAAAGGAAGATCTAAAACTATAAACTTCTTAGAAGAAAATACAGAAGTAAATATGGACCTTGGGCTAAGCAATGCCTTCTTAGATAAATATCAAACGCGTAAGAAAAGAAAAAAATAAATTGAACTTCATCAAAATTAAAAATATTTATGCTTCAACAGATGTCATCAAGAAAATGAAAGACAAAATACAGAATTTGAGGAAATGTATGTCTGCAAATCACATTATCTGATGAAGGACTTGTATGTGGAATGTATAACATGACCCAATGGTAAAAAGACAACCAGATTAAAAGATAGACAAAGGTCTGAACATTTCTCCAAAGATACACAAATGGGTAATAAGGAAACACATAAAAAGATGTTCAACATGATTAGCCATCAGGGAAATGCATATCAAAATCATAAAGATGTATCACTTAATACCCACTAAGACAACAATAACCAAAAATACAGTAACAAGGACATGGAACAATTTGAATTCTCATATACGCTGCTTGTGGAAGTGTAAAACAGTGCAGCTGGTTAACAAAGGGAAACTAGTTTGGCGGTTCCTCCAAAGGTTGAACATAGAGTTATCATATGACCCAGCAATTCTACTGCTACATACATATTCAAGAAATGAAAACATGTATCTATGCCAAAACTTGTACACTAATTATTGCATTATTCATAATAACCCAAAATGGAAGACCAAAATAAATACTGTATATCCATACAATGCACTACTATTTAACCATAAGAGAGAATAAAGCACTGATATATGGATGAACCTTGAAAACATTATGCTAAATGAAGGAAGCCAGTTGCAACAAGACTACATATTGTATTGTATTTCATTTGTGTGAAAGGTCTAGCTCAGAGAACTCTAGAGACAGAAAGTAGATTAGCAGTTGCTAAGAGCTACGGCAAGGGAGAGGAGGAGCAGGGTCTGCTAGTAGGCACAGGATTTCTTTTTTAAGTTACTGATGCGACATTTCAAAAAGAAAAGAAAACTACAGCCAACACAACCACTAACGAATAAGTAAGTTCTCTCTGACAAAGTTGTTTTATGCTTAACAAGCTTGCCCAAAGAAGGGGGATTTAATAGAGGATAAAAATGCCTTGAAAAGAGACGGAGAATCCCAGGATGAGGGGAGAGTAGGGCAGAAGGAGATATCCATTTGATTACTTCCTCCTCCTTCTAAAATCTTCTTTGTTTTTATTTTCTTTCCAAAATTTTACATCATGTTAAGAAGTTTCTGATGAAGTATTCTGTAAAATTCATCCATATTGTCACCTCAATAAAAACAGAAGTTTCCACTGTTTTGATTTTTACTCCCGGTAACACATTGCTTTACATATCTGTACAATATTCCACACACTTATGCAGCACTGTAAATATATTATATAAGTAATAAGAAATGCTGTTTAAAATAGTTTAGATGTTCACAGGCACTGATAAGATGTATATTCCCTTCATTTATTAATTTTCAGCTAATCATATTATCTCCATGTCAGGTCCTTAAACCTGACATTTTCTTTTATCATTTTGCTCATTAATTAGCTACATTCTTACTGTATAATTGCAAAAGCAAATAATGACAAAACTTAATGGAGCAAATAGTTTTTTAAATTGCCTAAAACTCTGAATGCATGTAAACCTTTGTGAAATGATCAACAGAGAAAAAAGAATACACTCAAAATCAAAAAAACCACATTAAAATTAAGAATGCATATTATGACAATGAGCACAACAGCTAAACAAGCTGCGTGCCTGACCGGAGGAGGAAATCTGGATCTTTGACCAGTGGATAGAAAACCACGCTAATGAGAAAGAGTACTCACCTGGTTTTGGCACTGAGTTGGTCACTGACTGGGGAACTTTCTGATTAATTAACTCAACACAGTGTCCAGGGAAGAGTCCCACCTAAAGAAGAAAGGCAGCAAAGAGAGGATTCTAAACCAGGGAACAGATCAGTGTGTGAGCATTGCCAATTCAATTCCAGTAATGTGCTCCACAGCCCCTCCCAGCGACCCTGCTATCCCAAGACTCTAAATCACTGATGATGCCAATTATACAAACAAATAATAAGACAATCTGTTGCTATGAGTATATAGAGTCGTGTGTTTTATTTGCCTAACAGTCTAAGTCTTCTTTTCTAGTTTTAGCTTTTAATTTTCCCAACTTCTTTTACTCCAATTAAAATAGTCTGATAACAAGCTATGCATGGCAAGAGGTATAATTTATACCTGTTAATAATTTACTTTGCTGAAATTTCAATCCAGTTGTGTGAACACTTCTACTGCCCACTTTCATATTTACTGACTTCTCTATGATTTTTTTTAAAGTAATACTAAACCACATTCAACTTTTTTGTGAATTTTTTCTTCATTCTCTCATAGGTTCCGTGAAAAATGACAAGACTAAAGTAACCTAACAAAACGACTGCTCACTTAAAATCCTGATATTCATTCTTGGTAAAGAGTCAGAAGTGTGTGGATAAGTGGGGAAGCAAGAGAACAAAACAACCAATCTTTGAAAAAGCACACCAAATTGACCTGGTAGCAAATTGCTTGTGGTGTGAGGAAGACCCCCAAGGAGCTGTGCTAGGAAAATACTGAGCTCCAAATCACCCAGAGATACTGCACAGCCAGCAGAATGAATACAGATATGAAGATCCGGGAAATAAAAAGGAAATTGTTACCAATATTTATGGATGTTTTCTTAGATAGGAATATGATTGGGCTGCCAAGCAGCAGATGTTAAAGCTGAAACAAGAAAACTACATCACTTTGTACATCCCGCTGTTGACAGACTCTGGGGAAGAAAGGAACAGCCTTCCAAGAGTCTGACTCATCGTGAAGGTCTGAGCTGTATAATTTTCATCTGCGTGGGAGTGTTTCTCATACTAATTTGCTGCATTCTTACTTCAATTTCTTGATCGATATTCTACGTTAGCTCTTAAAATTATGAAGATGTAACCAGTTATCATGAGTTGAAAAGGGCTTATTAATAAACTATCAGTTTGTTTGAAAGATTTGAATTTGGATCTTAAAGTTCCTATATGCACGCCTTCTAAAATGATGCTGTATTTGTTTTATTGGTGAAATTCTATACCATATTTTACTCAACTTCCTATTTAACTAATCAACAAGTAGAAATTCTTCCAAGATTGGTTAGAACCAGATGAGAATCAACTTGAAAAATCCTTCTCATGCTCTCTTACGCAAATCACTTCTAAGAGAATCACTTGTGGTTAAGTGTAGCCCCAAGACTGGGCCTTCCCAGGTGGCTCAGTGGGTAAAGAATCCACCTACAATGCAGGAGATATGGGTTCAATCCCTGGGTCAGGAAGATCCCCTGGAGGAGGGCATGGCAACCCACTGCAGCATTCTTGCCTGGAGAATTCCATAGACAGAGAAGCCTGGTGGGCTATAGTCCATGGGGTCACAGGGAGCTGGACATGACTGAAGCAACTGTTTGCACCTAGCCCCAGGATTAAGAGGGCCTCGGTTCTACTCTAGGCCCGCCCCTTCCTAGGCTGGTTTATAACTTAGGCTCCATGATTCAGTTTCCTCCTCTAAACATAATGATATCGTGCCTAACACATGACGTTTGTCACGAGGATTAAACAGATGAGTATAAGCAAAACGAATGTAGTAAGCACTTGTGCAACATTATCTATTCTTTATCATCCTAGTATGTTGGCCACTAGAAGACCTAGAGGGTTGCAGCTCCTCCAATGTATGGATGTGACATATAATACCTACTACCTTTTGCCTGAAATTAAAAGACACTTAATCCTTGGAAGGAAAGTTATGACCAACCTAGACAGCATATGTAAAAGCAGAGTCATTGCTTTGCCAACAAAGGTCCGTCTAGTCAAGGCTATGGTTTTTCCAGGGGTCATGTATGGATGTGAGAGGTGGACTGTGAAGAAGGCTGAGTGCTGAAGAATTGATGCTTTTGAGTGGTGTTGGAGAAGACTCTTGAGAGTCCCTTGGACTGCAAGGAGATCCAACCAGTCCATCCTAAAGGAGATCAGCCCTGGGTCTTCTTTGGAAGGAATGATGCTAAAGCTGAAACTCCAGTACTTTGGCCACCTCATGCGAAGAGTTGACTCATTGGAAAAGACTCTGATGCTGGGAGGGATTGGGGGCAGGAGGAGAAGGGGACGACCGAGGATGAGATGGCTGGATGGCATCACGGACTCAATGGATGTGAGTTGGAGTGAACTCTGGGAGTTGGTGATGGATAGGGAGGCCTGGTGTACTGGGATTTGTGGGGTCGCAAAGAGTTGGACACGACTGAGCGACTGAACTGACTGACTGACTGACCTTTTGCTTATATGTGCCTAAGTTTCCTCACTATCAAATATCATTCTTTCTATAAAATTCTAATTCATTTCCATTATATACATTTCCTGCAATTCGCTATAGAGAAAAGATCACTCATTTCCTAGACTCTGTGATCTACAGCAAATTGCTTAACATCTGTTTCTTAATTCATAAAAATGGGACATCATTAGCTACCTGAATAATCTGTGTAAAAGCACCTAGCCTAGTTTCTAAACTCAAATATCTGTCAGCAAATAAAAATAGCTTACCATTATTTCTTCATAAGACTCAACAAAGCTTAATGATCTTCTTTAAGGAACTGTATCAAATTAGTACATATTAGTTACACTTTCATCTTTTAAATGTCTCAGGGCATTAGGTCCAAGTATATGGGGGGAAAGCTGCTGTGTATTATGCAGAGGTAGGTCCATGGGAGGTTCACCCAACATCTAATTCCCATCCATCCCTGCTCGCCTATCTCCCTTTAGTATTAAGTGCAATATTACTAAATGCTAGCTGAACTAAATACTCAGTTTTCCAGATTCCTTGCATTCAGGGTGTAGCCATGGCACATATGAAAATGTGTCACCTGAAATTCTGTCTCTTCCTTCTGCTGTGTACCAGGTTTTGGGAATGTATCAGCAGTAGCAATCATCTGACCCTAAAAAAAGGCCAAGAGAAGCTTAGATAATTCTGTCTAGCTTCATTAAGCTGCTGACTCAACTGCAGCAGTGATACTTTTCCTGTTTGCTTTCGTTTCTTGAAGCCAAAAGCACTTCTAACTGTAGCTCTTTTAAGTAAGACAGTTATCTTAACCGTCTAACTCTGTGTACTTGTGAAAAGCAATAGATTCTATTTTCTTATTATAAAATTTCAACCATAAAAAAGATGAAACTGTGTTCTATTGAAAATATACACATAACTAACCCTAAAATTACAGTTAATGAACATTTTAAATTTTCTGCTACTTCACGGATCACAGTCTTGTCATGGCAAAGGGGCTTGGGTAACTCAATGAAGCTATTAACCATGCCATGCAGGGCCATCCAAGAAGGATGGGTCACAGTGAAGAAGTCTGACAAAACATAGTGCATACTTAAGCCAATATTTTACCAAATATAAATTAATTCTCAGTTCAGTTCAGTTCAGTCACTCAGTCGTGNTACATTTGGAGGTAGGTTTTCTTGTTTACCTATTATTTATAAAATTCTTAGCAATCACACAAGCTGTAACATGTATAAAATGTTTAAATTGATATATCTTGTGTGTATGTGTATCTGCATAATTTTTGTTGATTATTTTTGCCTGCACAATACCTTCCAATTTGTTGTTTTAATCAGACTGAACTGGAATTTTGGAGGCAATCAAATGACAGATATTTTCCTTTCCATATTATTTATATATATAGAATATGATATATACAGAAATTGTTAGTCATGCCNTTCTTAGCAATCACACAAGCTGTAATATGTAGAAAACATTTAAATTGATATATCTTATGTATATGTGTATCTGCATAATTTTTGTTGATTATTTTTGCCTGCACAATACCTTCCGATTTGTTGTTTTAATCAGACTGAACTGGAATTTTGGAGGCAATCAAAAGACAGATATTTTCCTTTCCATATTTTTTATATATATAGAATATGATATATACAGAAATTGTTAGTCATGCTATCATATCACTTTAAAATGCTTTCAAAAGAGTTTTCCAGTATAATCTAGCAATACTGTTGATTTTTATTTTTAATCATCCCTTGATCAAGGACTTTGGGGGACACGTCAAAATTAAATTTTAAAAATTGTTGGCATATTTTCAGGTTCTTTCAGCAATCATAATTTTGAAGTATTTTATACCACAGCATAACCTTTTTCTTGCTCAAAGAGGGTCTATCAAGCAGTAGTCATGGCATATGAACAGCAGCCCAACATTCAATCACAAACATTTATGCAAATCACATATACTTTTCCCTATTTTAATAAGGAAACTAAATATTAGGATGATTTGGGAAAGAAAATGCGAACTTTCAGGGTACAATCTAAATTAAATTTTTTATAATTATATGAAGATTTATTTTGCTGTACGTTCAACTGGGGTTTCACATGGCTCAGACAACTCCCACGTGGGACACTTTCTGACAAATATAAATAAAATAAGTGCTTTATGACCTGTACATGAACCCAAATATTGGACATACATTCAGAAAAGATGGTGCTAGTATTTTTATCCCCAACATTTTACTTAAAATTGAAAGAAATTTCCATTCGAAATGGAATGTGTAATTGAAAACCCTGGCCAACAGCACACGTGTCTATTTCTGATCTAACTAAACACTATACTTGCAGATAGTATCTATAGGCATATTTAATTTCATAGACTCCATTAGCATTAAAGGACTAAATATAACTTTTATACTTTCATTTGCAGGAGGCATTTTTGTTTTCAGCACTGAAGTAACTACAGCTCGACGATCTGGGAAATGTTCAAAGTTACACAGCTTGTGGCTGTCCACGAATGGTCCCAAACCCAGTTCTCCTGATGGGGAGTCTAGCAGTTTAACTTATTTTGAACAATCTGAGCTAAATGCAGAATTTATCTTACTTATTTCAAAGAAATAATATGGGCACTCGAAAGCACAGGCAATGTACCTGACTCTGGTCTCATTTTAAGTCTTATTCTAGGTTACTTGATCTCTGTGAAAACAAAAGAATAAAGCCAGAGAATAGAACCTCAATGAACTGCTGATTTCTGGACCTTCACTGAAAAGTGTTATGGATGTAAACACAATATATGACATTTTGGACCAAAAATTCTAGATTTGTTTTTCAGACCAATCATCAGGAATATAGGCACTTCAGTCACATAATTAGCAATGTTAAACAATGTTTATTTAAAGATATTCTAACAAACTTCATTTGAAAAATCTATATCCTGCAATGTAGGCATCCTCAAATGTGATCTATAGATACAAATTATCCAGGTAAGTGAAGGCACATAGGTAGTGTTTCTAGTTTTAAGCCCTCCGACCAATGTTCCACACACCCACTCAAGCGATCTTTAGACGCAGATCTAAATATTTCACTCTCTTCTTTAAAAAGTTCCCTGGTTGCCCTTTTGCTCATCAGATAAAATATACAATCATTAGCATGAAATGTCAGGCTCTTCATGACCCTGCTCTTAACCTGCACTGCCGGACACAGTTTATCCCCCTTCCTCCTGCCCTTGAATGCCCCGTACAGGCCAACAGCACTGCATTTCTGCAGGACCTATCACCCGTTTTCCCACAGCTGTCTGTTGATGATCACCACACCACAAAATCATCACGTTCTGTTTACTCCCTTGTCTTTGACACTAGACTCCAGGTTCCTTACTGGCAAGGGCCAAGTGGCATTTGTCTATGTATCTTCAGGACTTTGTACAGTAATTGAACTCAAAGAATATATGTTGAAAAAGTAAAAACAAATAAATAAATATAGGTGAAAGAGTCAGTTGGGACTAAAGAAAGTTTCACTGATTCATTTGAATAGCTCCTTAATTTTTCAAGCAGATTTGTGTCAGGAACATAGAAATTCTGTCTTTTGGCATGTAAAGACATGTCCACACTTGTTACTCCAGTTAAACAAGTAACTAGATAAGATACAGATCATAGTCCCCTGTTCCAAATTTCATTATAAGAAAGAATCCTCATTGCAGTTTCTTGCTAAAGTGCAAATCTCCCCCTCTCATTCCAAGATTACAATGCAGTCTTGTGGTAGAGGAGTCATGAAAAAAAAAAAAAATATATATATATATATACACACATGTAAATATTAAGAGAGCTCTTATCATGTTTTCTATGAAATCCTATAGCTTAACAATTAAAATATTTCCCTGCCAAGCATCTAGGTGTCAAATAAATGAAGATCTACTTTTTTGTTGTTCATTTAAAACCCATTTATTCAAACTGCACTCATCATTGCAATTAATTGTTGTTTGCCAATATTTAGGAAATTAATCAACAGTAAGAAAAAGAAGTAACAAATGTCTTTTTCCCCCTCACTAATATGCAGCCTTGACGCCTTCTTCACCCTGGTACCTATCACTGTCACTCACCAGATGAGGTGATCACACAGAGAACCACTGTTAGCTGTCCCTCCTTCATGTTATGTGGACAAGCATGCACTACTGCTATCTGGCTAATTGACCTGCTTCTTTTAGATATACAGAATGAATAATTGTGCAGAAGGAGCTGAATAAAATTGCATTACTCAACTTACAGCTTTTTTCCTCCTCCTTTCAATTTTTCAAAAAATATACATTTCTGTGATTGTAAATTATTCAAGCTGTTCAGGTTATAAAACAGTGTGTCCTGTTGACTTCAAGATATAGAAAGATGCCACACAGGCTCTTCTAGAAAGCTCTTTAAGAACTTCCATTATCTACTGAAGAACTAATGCACTCCCTTAGTTGTGCCTGGTGGGTGATCAGGCATAAGCTCAGAGGAATTCAGGCCCACACGGAAATGCAAGGCGGCAAAAAGGACATTTGCTCAGCAGGAAAGGTTGCAGAAGTCCTATGACAAATGAAACAAAGGAAGTCGAGTAATAACAGAAGGGCTTTTTGAACATTTTCAGTAATTTGGTTATAACTAATTCTAGAGTGCATTAGCAGAAGATTCTTAATCAGATCCTACTTTTCCATTAGAGAGACTAATTACAGAGTGTCTTTTATTGGTAGATTTATTTTCCTCCATGAAACATGCTTAGCAAATATAAACTAATTTGTCTGAATTTCCCTTAGACCATATCACTGTTTTGTGAGCAGGCCTGATGCTGCTACATCAGAGACTGCACACACAGAGGGCACTGTTCACTCAATAATCCCCCTTCTGCTGGCAACAGATTAAACCCAATCCCCGTTAATGTGACATCAACTCTCATCCCTCAATTCCGGTGTCTGTTATAATATCTTGCGTTTACAAGTCTGGTTGAATTCTGCTATCTTAATTCCATTTCTTTTAGAAAAATTGCTTTCAATCTGAGAGATTTATTTTCCTCTTGCTGAACTTATCTGTTGCTAGGCCAGTGATCTGCTTAAAGACTGCTAATTTACCAGGCTGCCTAAGAGAAAGGGTGCCTGTCCATTTCATGCCTGGGTGACTAAGATCACACTTAATCCAATATAACTTGTTTTTGAGGCACATTCCTCACACAAAACAGAGTAATCCATGCCTTTCTGGAATGGTCTTGAAGATTTAACCAGCAGGAAAAGAAAAAAAATAAAAACTGGGAAGAGCTCGAGTTCTATTTTATCAACAGTCAGGTTTACTTGCTTTTTTTTTTTTTTTAAAGAAAGCAGTAGCAATAGGTTTCCAGTCGTACATGCATCATTAATTGAAGAACCACACTTCAGCCTAAATGAGAATGGAATTGTGGGTGTAATAGCCTCTTAAGCAAATTAAGCAAAGGAAATCGAAAGAAAGTGTAATATGTATATTATTTCACCCATGATTATCAAAAAATTCAAATAAGATTTTTTTCAATAAATAATACATAATACATGTTATCTTCTAAAGACACAGTGGTAAATGAGACAGTCTTGGATCCAAGATTTGTAACTTACTTTAAAAATAAAGTGTAACAAAAGTTACATACTTTTGAAAGCTTTGAGAAATTTTAGAAAGACATAAAAATATTGTTTATATATTTTTTTGGTTTCTCAGTCAAAAAAAGTCAAATATCAGCAAATTTACATGTTCTTGTCTAACTGTAAAATGTAGCTACCTCTTGAGAAATCTGTATGCAGGTCAGGAAGTAACAGTTAGAACTGAACATGGAACAACAGACTGGTTCCAAATAGGAAAAGGAGTACGTCAAGGCTGTATATTGTCACCCTGCTTATTTAACTTATATGCAGAGTACANGGAAAATGTGCCATCTTCGGCAGGGGCACTGGAGCAGCACACTCCTGGGGGACATGGGACTCCTCCAGTGGGCAGGGGATTTTTAGCTAGATATGCTGCTGCCCTGCCCAGACCAGGAACACAGAGAGAGTGGGTGTGAGGTGGGGGTCTGCTGCAGCCATTTTGGAGACACTAGGGTTCTGTCCTGAGAGCAACTGGAATCTATCCAAATGTTTCAAACATGGGATATATGTGTGTGTTTGTGAGAGAGAGAAAGAGAGAGACAGACAGACAGAGACAGAGAGGAGAAGGTGGAGGAGAGGGCTGGATTTATACATTCAGGGTTGATTGAGCTGCTGCCTAAAAGGTGAATTGGGTGTGGTCGTGGTCAGACAGAAATGGTAAGCTAGGAAACAGCCAGGCAGGAAGGTCCTGTGACCCCAGGAGTGCCTCCATCTGTGATGTGAGCAAGAATTAAGCCCTCAATTTGGTACGCTTGAACCAGGTCTTGAGAGCAGAGGCTGTGATGTACATTTCTCCAGGAGGTGGATCTCGCACAGTGAAGATGATGAGGTCGACTTAAGGAGAGAGTCGGCCAAGTGATCTGTGTAATAATCCTTGGTTGCTTCCTGGTCGTTGGCACCGTGAGAAGCAACCCCAGGAAGTGGGTGTGGTCAGCAGCCCATTTCTGAGCAAACGGGGCCTTTGGGAGATGAGAGGCAGTAAAAGGGGAACTTGCCGTCTCTATTTCAGCTGAAGGAAGAGGCTGTTAGGCACAGCCTCTCCCCTTCCTCCTTCCCTGTGCCAACTACCTGGTGAAAAGGAAAAGATGATTATCTTGTCCTGGGTGTCAGAATACTAGGAATAACTTTGCAAAAATACTCACCATTCTCCTATTTCTGAGGTTACCATGTCCTCCCATGCCCTTTAGGTGTTTCACGTGGCTTCTTCCCGGACCTGCTGGGCACCCAGACCTCAACTGGGTTTCCCCCTTTCCTTCAGTTCAGTTCAGTTGCTCAGTCGTGTCCGACTCTTTGCGACCCCATCAATCGCAGCACGCCAGGCTTCCCTGTCCATCACCCCCTCCTGGAATTCACCCAAACTCATGTGCATCGAGTCAGTGATGCCATCCAGCATCCTCTGTCGTCCCCTTCTCCTCCTGCCCCCAATACCTCCCAGCATCAAGGTCTTTTCCAGTGAGTCAACTCTTCGCATGATGTGGCCAAAGTACTGGAGTTTCAGCCTCAGCATCAGTCCTTCCAATGAACACCCAGGACTGATCTCCTTCAGAATGGACTGGTTGGATCTCCTTGCAGTCCAAGGGACTCTCAAGAGTCTTCTCCAACACCACAGTTCAAAAGCATCAATTCTTCGACGCTCACCTTTCTTCACGGTCCAACTCTCACATCCATACATGACCACTGGAAAAACCATAGCCTTGACTAGATGGACCTTTGTTGGCAGAGTAATGTCTCTGCTTTTGAATATGCTATCCAGATTGGTCATAACTTTCCTTCCAAGGAGTAAGTGTCTTTTAATTTCATGGCTGCAGTCACCATCTGCAGTGATTTTGGAGCCCCCCAAAATAAAGTCTTAGGTTATTGCAAATGTCTCCCAAAAGAGGCCATGATACCACCAGTGACCATCAGGAACCACTCTCTGTGGTTCGGTGCATTCTTAACTGAGAATCCCAGAAGTTCAAGGTCCAGGGTTCTAAATCTGTAAATTGTTGCCCTGTGCTGTCAGCTGTGTGATTTTCCATTCAGTAAAATAAGTTTGTTTGAAAACAGGTGCATCAATAACAGCCAACAGTTGGAAACAATCCATCAGTGCCGGGAGCCAGCTTGAGGAACCCCGCCCGCGGCAAAGATCAGGAGGAAGGAGGCCTGACAAAACGCAAGGGCTTGATCAGGCTTCAGGGGGGACCCCTGAAATTTCCTGAGCATCCACCCCCAAAACCAGAGTCTGCCTGCCGCACTACATTATGCTTTCCATCCACTCTTCTAACATTATCAGGGGACCTATCCCCCCACCACCTTTTTCTGGGGAAGGTTAATTTAGAGCGTTTAGATAACTAGTCTCCTGGGCATAACAGAGTGTTCCAGTTCAAACCCCTCTGATGGCTTTCTAGCCTATCTGTAGGACTCTTACAGCTGCGCCTGTGATTGTTTGCGGCCTCCTGACTGGAAGCACAGGTAGCTTAAAACATCCTAGGAGTGCAGGGGCTTCCGAGGAGTCAAGATCATTAGAACAAAACTGATTAAGCGTTTCATTGTTGAGCCAATACTTGCTGCCCAATTTTCATATCTTTTATTTGTTGATATAGTTGGTATATAGAAAAAAACAAGTAGCAACATAGATCTTGAGTTAAGTACCTTCTTTGCTATAACCCACTGCATCTTTGTTCTATAGGAATGTAACTTTAGTGCTTTAAGGGAGATGCAGATTAAAGAAAAACACTTCAGGGGGAACGAGGTTAACATTCATTAAGGAAGAGACCCACAAACTGTTAACAGGCCTCTTGGCCAGAAGATAATGTAAGTCACCTGAGACCTTTTGTATACAAAAAGATATACAGAAAGGGTCAGGGCTGCTGCCCCTGCATGACTCTGTATCTTCCATTATGTAAAATTTAGGGTATATAGTTCAGTTCAGTTCAGTCGCTCAGTCGTGTCCGACTCTTTGCAACCCCATGAATCGCAGCACACCAGGCCTCCCTGTCCATCACCATCTCCCAGAGTTCACTCAGACTCACGTCCATCGAGTCCATGATGCCATCCAGCCATCTCCTCTGTCATCCCCTTCTCTTCCCGCCCCCAATCCCTCCCAGCGTCAGTCTTTTCCAGTGAGTCAACTCTTCACATGAGGTGGCCAAAGTACTGGAG
>SJYA01003224.1:555846-624564 GCA_006410615.1 Neotragus moschatus
CTGTTGTTCCATAAATTAATTCTAATAAACTCAAAATCTTCAATGTTAAAAATGACTGGAATTCCAACAATATGATCTATGAATTATATCATTCTGTTTCCTGTATTATTCTTTCTGCAAAAGTAGCATTTTCTAAAGCTCTAATTTAAATGGCTGAGAAAGGTGAGAGGAAGTCAGTATATTTCGCAGGAGTCAAGATGAATTTCCACTCTAGGAAGAGGAGGGAATGAAAAGAAAAGATGAGCATCTAGCATCCACAAGGGTAGAGGAGTAACTAATAAAAATATAATAACAGAAAAAAAGAAAAAGACAAGGCTGAGGGATGGGCTTAAAGAAGAGAGAGAGGACCTGCAGTCTGGTAGTTTTCCCCTGAGTCAGTTTGGCATGAAGAAGAAAGAAGAGTATATGGAAGTAAGAGACACAGAGGCAGAAGAGATGGAAACTGTCATAGGATTAGACACAAGAAAAGTTAAGACAGATGCTTCTGCAGTTCTTTCCCACTTTTACTGAGGTATAACTGACAAACAAGCTGTGCACATTTAAAATGTACATTTTGATGAGTTGACACCCATAAAGCTGTATCCACACTCAAAATTATGAATATATTTATCAACCCCCAGAGTTTCCTTGTAACTCTCTGTAACTTCTCCCCCTCCCTAGCAGCCCTTACCCCTGCTCAACAGAAAACGAAGTTTCTACCACTACACATCACTCTGCAGTTCCTACACTTTTATATGAATCGAGTCATGCAGAATGTACTCTTTGTTGTTGGTTTTCTTTCATTCAGTGTAATTATTTAGAGGATCGTCATGTTGCTGTGTTTATCACTAATTCTTCCTTTCTATTCCTTGGAGAAGGCAATGGCACCCCACTCCAGTATTCTATTGTGTAAATGCCACTGTTTGTTTATTCATTGATCTCTTGCTGATGAGATAACTGGGTTGCTTCCAGCTTGGGGCCATTACGTACATAGTTGTTATGAACTGTCATATGTGAGTTTCTGTATGAAGGCAGACCTTCTGTTCTCTTGGATAAACACCTAGGAGTGGAATGTCTGGATCTTGCCATAGGTATATGTTTAAAACACTGACAAACTGTTTTCCACTTGGTTGGAGAATCTTACATTGCCCCTAACTGTGTCAGTGTTCCAATTCCTCCATATTCTTGCCACTCTAATAAGTATATAGCAAGGCCTCATTGTTATTTTAATTGCATTGCTCTAATGATCACTGCAGTTAAACATCTCTTGACAGGTTTATTTGTCATGTATCTTTGTTAATTGTTCCCATATTTGCTATTTTTTTTTAAATTGGGTTCTGTTTTCATGTTGAATTTTGAGAGTTCTTTATATGTTGTGGATACAAGTACTTATATAATCACTGCAAATATTTTTTCCCAGTTTGTAATGCATCTTTTTATTGTCTTAAAAATAACGCCTTTCAAAGAGCAGCAGTGTTAAATTTTGATGAAATTTATTATTTTGTGAATTGTTCTGATAATACATCTAAGAAATCTTTGCTGAATCCAAAGTCACAAAAGCTTCTCCTATGTTTTCTTTTAGAAGCTTTTTAGTTTAAGATTTACATTTTGGGTATATGACCTATTTTGTGTTAATACGTGCAGATGGCACAAGAAATAAATAAAAGGGTTTATGAAGGCATATGGATANTTTGTGAATTGTTCTGATAATACATCTAAGAAATCTTTGCTGAATCCAAAGTCACAAAAGCTTCTCCTATATTTTCTTTTAGAAGCTTTTTAGTTTAAGATTTACATTTTGGGTATATGACCTATTTTGTGTTAATACGTGCAGATGGCACAAGAAATAAATAAAAGGGTTTATGAAGGCATATGGATAAAGCTGAGCGCTGAAGAATTGATGCTTTTGAATTGTGGTGTTGGAGAAGACTCTTGAGAGTCCCTTGGACTGCAAGGAGATCCAACCAGTCCATTCTGAAGGAGATCAGTCCTGGGTGTTCATTGGAAGGACTGATGCTGAAGCTGAAACTCCAGTACTTTGGCCACCTCATGCGAAGAGTTGACTCATTGGAAAAGACCCTGATGCTGGGAGGGATCGGGGGCAGGAGGAGAAGGGGACACCAGAGGATGAGATGGCTGGATAGCATCACCGACTTGATGGACATGAGTCTGAGTGAACTCTGGGAGTTGGTGATGGACAGGGAGGCCTGGCGTGCTGTGATTCATGGGGTCACCAAGAGTCAGACACAACTGAGCGACTGAACTGAACTGAACTGATGGATATCCAACTGTCCCAACATCACTTGTAAAACAGATCATGTTTTCTTCATTGAACGGACATTGAACCTCTGTTGAAAACAAGCATTCATGAATGTGTGGGTCTACTTCTGGCTCTGTTCTGTCCTGTTGACTTACTTGTCCATCTCTCCCCTAATGCCATACCCTCTTGTTTACTGCAGTTTTACAGTTAAGTCTTCAAATCAATTAGTGTTAGTTCTCCAACTTTGCTCTTCTTTTCAAATTTGTTTTGGCTGTTCTTTTCTAGGTCCTTTGTATTTCCATATGAATTGTTAAATCTGTGAATTGATTTCTACACAAAATCTGCTGGGATTTTGACTGGGATCAATTTGAGAAGAGATGACATTTTAATGATATAAAGACTTCCAGCCTATACACAGGGTGTATATCTCTCGTTTTTTAAATATTCTTTATCTCAGAAATGCTTTGTAGTTTTCAGTACACAGATCTTTTGTATCTTTTTTGCGATATATCCCTAAGTAGTTACAAGTAAGTTTTATTCTATTTTGTGATTGAGGTTAATACATTTGAAGTAACAAGACTTGCATGAAGTTGTCCCTGGTATACACAACAGTGTATTTCAAGTATGCAACTCACTTTTATTTCTTTTATATTATATATGAAAAATTATATTGACTTTTTTGAAATTGCGTTTGTATTTTGTTATGTCATTTATAAATTTCATTTCTGAATTCTAAGGAAGGATTTTAGAAATTATTTATCATAACAAATGGGTTTGATGATGACAAGAACTACTTCTGTAAGCCATTTTTTCAGTAATTTCCATGAAACTGAATGTTTAAGAATCATTTGGTAGGACATATTCTGATGTTATAAATTAACAAAAGACTATCTAGAAACTAGTTTCTCTTTAAATGTTAATGGCAGCTGCTAATGGCACTAGTAAGAAAAATAAAGACAGCAATAAGAAATAAAATAATTTCAGAAAATTTACATGTTTTGTGATCTAAGGGGGAGAAATACAAAATTGGGACTCACCAAGCTCATGTTCTGGCTATATCACTGACTTACTGTCTTTGGGAATCAAATCCATCTTTCCAAACTCCTTTGATTTCTTTAATTATAAGGTGACAGTTTAGGACCAGGTGATCCTCTGCCATTTTTCCTACTTTAGAAATCTATGATTCACACATGTAGACAAGTAGAAGCCACTACTGGTTCACCGCAATACTACTATGATCTGTTCTTTGCCCAGAATACCTAAGTTTCTACCTAAGCTCTGACACGAAGCAGCGAAACAGTAACAGATCAGTAGTTTAGTCCTCTTTCGCTTTAGTTTCTTTGTCAGTAAGAGAGGTAATACAAGTACCTTCTTTGTGGTGTGAGAATTAAAGGTTAACAGGAAGCACACAGAAGAGGACCAAGAAGTGCTACAATGCCTTGGATTGGCAGCACCACACTCTGACTCCCTCTTCCCTTGAAATCCTGTAAACACTACAGATGAAAAGTTACGTAATTTTCCTATTACTTAACTGGAAAGGAAATATTTTGCTCTACTTAATTTTGAGTAATGAAACGGTATTGCTCTGAATTCCGCACATAAAATGATGGTCTTCATATAGGTAAGTGGGTGAACTGGCTTCCTCTATTAAACTACTTACTGCAAGAGCCAAGGTTTCCAAACTTCTTTCCTGTGGGATAAGGAAGGCTTTTCTGAAAGTAAGCTTTCTGGAACCACGTTAAACTCCTGAGGTTAGGGGATACCTGTCGCTGAAGAGCTGCTTGTCTGCTGTTCGGGCATGGAAACCCTCACACGACAGGCTGGGGTGACTAGGACAATCCAGTGACCCTTGACCGTCTTGCGGAGAACCGAGAGAACGTGACTGAACCGGATTCTGCCACCCTCCAAGGGGTATTTTATCCATTAGACTGACTGCATCCCACATATGTCTTAGGAGGTTTCCTGGGGGAAAGGAGAACACTCCCTAAGCAGTGTTTTAATTCTTTCTCTATCTGCACAGGATGAACACAGGGAGGCTGAGTCGGTGGTTCTCACATTTTAGACTCAATAATCATCTGAGGAACCTGACGAAATTCAGATTTCTGTCCCCCGTCTCCAGAGATCAGTTGTATACAGTTTTAACATGTTTCTTGGGTCATTCTGATACTTGTGGCTCTCAGATAAAATTCTGAGAAACACGGCACTAAACAAATAATCCTCAGACACTAACACTTTGCATTTGTGATATGCCTGTTATGTAAGGGAAAAAAGGCCTTCCAGACACCTCACCTCACATTTCCAACCACGGTCCACAAACAGACACAAAAAGGCCATGTATTTTTAACAAGAAAGAAAAAGCAAAGAGGTTGTTTTTCCCCCTTTCTGAAATATACACTGTATGATGAAACTCCTCAGAAAACAAAGGTAAAAGGCTCCATATACTCTTTAGAAGACAAGTAAAAGATTTAAGAATTTCAAATTACTATGGTTAATATAATTTCACACTTCCTACTCCTAGAAGTTTAAGAAAAGAAACACAGTCACGGTATAATTTAGAAACATGGATGAACTAATCCTTCTGTTCCCACAGCTAAATTATGGTCTAGGCTAAAACAACATAAAGACTAGAACTCGGCAAAATGTTGACGTTTATCAACCACCAGCTGATTGACAAACTTTAGGTACAGCTCAGAGTAAGTACTGCTTCCAGCAGAGTGGTCTAAGGAACACCAGGGCCAGAATCACAAGGATAAGAATGTATCTTAATCCTATTCCACAACCACTGAGACAGAACCTGGGGGTTTATGTCACAGGATTTTAAGTTTTGACATGTTCCCTATGCAACACATCATAAGCTCACCAAGAAAAGTTTGAGAATCAGAGGTGAAGAGAGAGTAGAAGGAGTTATTAGTAACAGAGAAATGAAGACAGCAGTACAACACCCTGATCTGTATCAGTAATGCCATTCCTTGGACTGACTTTGTTTGCAAATTCAGACAACAATGCAATAAATACCATCACACGCCTATTAGAATGATTGAAAAAAAAACCAACTGAGAACCATCAAATGTAGATGAGAATGCAGAGCAGCATCACCACTGTTGCAGGTGGGAAGGCAGAATGGCACAACCACTTTAAAAGACAGTTTGGTGGTTTCTTACAAACCTAAGCATGATCTTACCATATAACACAGCAAGTGCACTCCATGGTATATACCTGAAGGAGCTGAAAACATATCCACACAAAAATATGCATGTGGATATATGCAGCAATATTATTCATAAATGCCCCAAACTAGGAGCAACCAAGATGCATTTTAATAAGTGGATAGAAAAACAAAATTATGGCACATTCATAACAATGAATGATAAAAAAGGAACATCAAATCATAGAAAGATCTGGAGGAACCTTAAGTGCAGGTTGAAAGCCAGTTTGAAAAGGCTCCATGTTATACCATATGATTCCAATTATATAATGCTTTGGAAAAGGCAAAACTATGGAGATAACAAATAATCAGCACCTGTCAGAGATCAGGAGAAGAGAAGATGGACAGGTAAGAACACAGGAAATTTCAAGGACAGGGAAATCACTTTGTATGAATGATCCATATCATTACGCATTTGTGAAAACCCATAGAACTACAGACATCATAAAAACTAAGTCTTAATGAAAATACAGATTATAGTTAAGAATCATGTGTAAATACTGGTTCATTAAATGTGTTTCCATCACTGTGGCGGCGGATGTGACACTAACACTTTGTACTCTTATCCATGTGATTCTGGCCCTGGTGTCCCTCGGACCACTCCTAGAAACGGTGGTTACACTGCGCTGTAGGTAAACTCTGCTCATCAGCTTGTGGTTAATAAAGATCAGCATGTTGCCAATTCCATTCAGTGAATTATAAAACATAAAGCAACATGTTAATAGGAGAAACTATGTCTGTGGGATAGATAGTAAATGAAACTTTGTGTATTATCTGGTCAATTATTCTGTAAGTTTGTACTAAATGATAAGAATCTATTAATTATTTTGAAAATAATAATAAAAAATAAAGTCACAAGCCAGCAACTGCACAGCATCAGCTTGCTGGACTTAACGGAAAGGGTTCTGCACACCACTGGCACCCTGTCATGTCCCAACAGCTGGCCGGAGACAGCAATACCTGTGACTGAGGGAAAAACAGGGGAGCCCACATAACACATCAGAAACACAGCGAATAGAGCAGACCTGCGGTGGAGACATGGGGCCTCCATGCTGACCACACATCTCCAGAACACTCTCCTTCAGGGGCCAGAGCAGCATGCCTCAAGGCTGGCCCACAGCCTGGGAAGCAGCAGCCCACATCTCTGATCCCCTCCACCCTCTCTCTTGGGAGTGGGCAGCTCGAAATGGCCTCGATTCCCAGGAAGACCACTGTCCAAGCCACCCCAGGGCCAAGCCCAGCCCCTCGTCTCCTGCTACCATAGTCCAAAGAAAGCAAGTGACCAGTCTAAGACTGCAAGAGAGGAAGCAATAGCAAGACTGAAACACAACTGGCATTCAAAAGCCAAATTCACTTTTTGATCCTGTTTGGGCCCCTACCATTTATTTATAGCTCACGTCCATGAACGTGAAGAATTGATGCCTTAATAAGAAGCTGGTTAAGACTAGCTTTCCATTTAGTTTTATATTTAATCAGAAGCACCAATTATTAATAGCAATTAAGAAATCAGCACAGCTAAAGTAGGACTGCAGTTATACATGTGAGAAAATTTGTGGGTTAACAAAGATACAAGGTTAATCAATTTGGTGTTAATCAAATTAAATTGTTATGAATGCTTTCATAACAAATTGAGGTACAAATCAAATCAAATTTTATTTGAATTATTTACATTTGAAAATCAACATTTATTGAGTGAGAAATATGCATCAAGTCTGCTCTAGCTACTTTACATATTTTATCCTCACACATTTAATCTTCTCGATAATCTTAAGAGATTAACAACAATTCTACAATTCCCGTTTTACAAATGGAGAAACTGAAGTACAGAGAAGTAAAGCAACTTGCTGAAAATAACACAAGATTAAAACCCAAGAAATATAGCACCAGAACCCATGTTCTTAGCCACCACGCTGTCCTGTTTTAAACTGTATGATTTTTTTTCATAAAATACATGTTATAGAAACCTAATAGTTTTTATATACATATAAAGCTATATTTATATAATAGCCATTAACATTTCCAAATGTACAGCATGAGCATTTAATCTACACAGCAATTTAGGAACATTTTTATAAATAGACAACTAAAACCCACGAGTTATATACTAAGGATACAATTTTAAGGCATTTTTAGATGTTCTTCTAGTGATAGTTTTAAAAGCTAAAAGGAAACTTTTCTACCCTGTGGAAATTAGTGACAGTCAGTCTAAGAGATGCTGTTGTCAGGTCTCAAATTACTTAGGCATATAAGGAAAAAGAAAGAGACGGCCTTAGATTCTGCTGTTACTCTGCTATTAACACACTGTTTACGTTAACAGTTATAATGCACTAAAAAACACTGATCAAACTGACTTAAGTCTAGAGGGAAAACATATGTGAGTCATGATTTTAAACCACTATGAAAAGTAAGCCAGAGTTACAGGCCCGATAATCTAAAAGGGGTCAGCAGGCAGGTGGCTCTGCTCACACTTCGGCTATTCCACTGTGTGGGACAGAAGAGGAGATCTTCCACAGCAGTTACTAGAAAAGGAAACCCAAGTCTAACGTCATCTACATTTTTTTTTTTTACCACTGCAGACAAAATTCCTGATAACAAAGTCCACTGCCAGCACACCACTGTAAACAGACATATTATCGAAAGAGAACACATTCTTTGAATTTTCCACACCAAATTCTTTGTTGCCTACCTGAAATCCATGCTTGCCTCTCCACCATGTGCTTAACACTTTGGGGGGCATGTCAATAACAGAAACAATGTCTCCCACCTAGGAGAAAACATTTTAAGTGAAATGTTTTTAATCAAATTGTAAAGCAATTGTCTGCCTAGAATTTAAATCTAAGCTGTAAAACTTTAAATCTGAACTATATCTTATTCTCCGGCTCATTATTTCTGGAAAAACATTAATATTTCTTTCTGTAAAGAATTTAATAATCTTAACCATTTGTAAAGGAGAGGTTTACAAAAAGTTAAGCAGCACAAAGACTGTGGTCCAAGTAACATGTGTAGTAACTTCAGAAAGCCTGATTGACAGTGTGAGATTTTTTTAACACTAAGCATCATCACAGAGTTAAAATACTGTTACTGCTGCTACTAAAGGTGATCAGATTCACTTATAAAAGGAAATTTTAAATTACCATATTTAGAACAACAACAGTTTCTATTAATACACTCAATGAGCCACTTGCCGTGTGCCAGGCACTGGGCTGAGCAACTGACGTATCTTATTTCATTATATAGGAACGCTCTAAGATGTCTACAATTACTGGGTTATTCTTAGAACATGTAAAATTGAATGACAGCTACATTTCTTTCAAAAGGCAATTCGACATATAATATTCCCACTGAGCAGCTGACTTTGTTCACCCTAAAAGACAAACTAATGAGTTTACACAAACTTTTACAAAATAACAAGTATAAAAATAGCAAGAATAGTTTTTAATAATATACTTAAAGTTGTATTCTTCACTCAAAATAAGTGATGATCTCTGTGATAAATCAGTTAGGCACTTTAGAACAATGTTGCTAATGTACACAATATTGCTTCACCAATTTTTGTGGTATACTCATGACTAATTTTTCCAGTCATGAAGGGCCCCTTCACAAAACCATATTTGCTAACAAACATGGTATCTTTCAAGATCAAGGATTCTTTTGTGTATAGAGCTAAAAATTTAGTTGAGAATGTTTGAATTCTGTACAGTAAAAATGTACACTTTTTTCCTCTTAAATTGAATAACTGCCAGCATTTTCTTTTGATCTCTCATCAGCCAGTATTAATAGAAGAAACTTAAATCCCCTCTTTTTGCATCTGATAGCAAGTAATGTTCATTTCACTTTTCATCTGGTCTTTACCTCAGTTTATGAACAAGACAAAAGTATCACTGGCTATTGTTTTTAGGTACCAAAATAAAGGACAAAAGACAAGAGGATCTGGCTTTTAAGCTCACAAAGACAAACACAGGAGAACAACTTTGACTGAATGTAATAAGTGACCTCTCAGAGATAAGCCTTGAGAACAGCTCAGAATAACATTCAGTGCAGGCTGTGGGCAGGGGTTACAGGGGCAGAGCAAGGGGTAGGGGAGAAGTGGGGTATTTATTTCTTGGAGTAGAAGGAAGAAAATCAAGGAGACTTCCTAAAAGAAATGGGGGACATTTAAGCTGAATTTTTTAAGGATGAGTATAGTCTTTAAAATAAAAATAGATGGCATGCCAGGCTGAAAGACAATAATGGGCAGAAACACCTGGTGCTTTTTGTTAAGTAAATGATTGACATAAAGATGAGGCTAGAAAGGCAGCACAGACTGAGCTAACACAGAGCATCTTTGGTCACTTACCTCTAAGGTCAGTTCATCCGGGGCCCGAGCAGTGTACCTCTTGATAACATGGGCAGCACCAACAGCAGGAGTGTTAATAGAGGATTCTTCATGAACTAGAAGGTGATTTCCCTTGTTATCAATCTAGAACAAAGAAAATGTACTATGAGATGGTTAAAGACATGGGACTTACACTTTCTTGGNCAGTTCATCCGGGGCCCGAGCAGTGTACCTCTTGATAACATGGGCAGCACCAACAGCAGGAGTGTTAATAGAGGATTCTTCATGAACTAGAAGGTGATTTCCCTTGTTATCAATCTAGAACAAAGAAAATGTACTATGAGATGGTTAAAGACATGGGACTTACACTTTCTTGGTGTATCTATATAACTCAACTCGATTTAGAAAAACTATAACCCAAAGAACCTAAAAAAAAAAAAAAAAACTACTTACTATATACCAGTCATTGTATTGTACATGTATTATACATATAATTGAATCTTCACAACTTTAAAAGATACTTATCATCATTATCAATACCTAACAATGAAGATGCTAAAGCTAAAAGATTAACAGAAGATTAAATAATTTGTCCCAGATTTCACAGCCAATAATGAAAAAATAAGATCTCAATGCATGTTGTACTGGCTCTAAGTTCTATATTCATTCTACTTTTCATCATCTTCCCAATTTTCACTGGGAAGATAAAGGGAATAAATAACTCTACCTAATTAAAGAAAAAAATTAAAGAAAAAAATCTAACATACTGACTGGATACTCTATCACTCAAGACAGTCTAAATCAGATCCTTTAAAAGGATTTAATTGTCTCTTGTTTCTAAATGACTAAAAACTATTTTCATTACTAAGTCAATTAAATATATATATATATATACACCTTGCTAAATGTATAAACATGAGTATATTGAACACCAAAACAACAGGTGTCATTCTGATTCATAAAATAATATTAAAACTAGCTTCCTGGGTTATCAAAAAAGGTTTGAGATAAAAATATTTAATGTACCCTATCTATCTTCCAGAAGACATGAATAAGCCCCACTTATTCAATTCCTGAAACTCAGTAGCTATGAAAATTCACAGAGGATTTCTTTCGTAGGTAATTAACTCTAATGAAGAGTGAACTAGATTAATACCTCCATCCAAGTAAGGGCAGGTCCACAGTTGATCTTGTTCCCAGCAATAGCTGAAAGGCGGGACAGGTAAGCCATAAGCATCTGAGTGACCGACTAAAGAAAAAGAGAAGATTCAGTGGTAACAGTTTCTCACTGTTAAAGAAACTGGTATAAACTGGTTGTTTCTGGGAGAAAAAAATCTGCAGATTTTCAGGCATTTTCATAGTCGCAGAGGTTCTTCACAGAAGCTTCACAGCTCCATGAACTGACACTAAGGGCACTTACATGATTCCCTATCTGTTACAGGACTTTCACTTCGGCCCCTCATCATCAGGGGTCATATAGCTTCTAATTTGGTTGCGTTTTCTTTCTATTTTTGTACTGAAAATGTAAAATGATAGCACAGACATAATTACTTTCCTTCCCAACTTCTCCCCACTACTCTGAAACTTTCTCCAAGGCCTGCTGCAGTCTTCGGCCACCCAGCCATGGCAGGACAGTTCGTGCGTGATCCTTCACCTATTTCACAAAGACACAAGAACCCGGTACCTGTTGGGAGCGGTCATGTTCTGAGACAGTGGAGAAAGAGAAACCAACAGACAGACAGAGAAGGGAAATGGAGGCAGAGAGACGTCCAGACTGTATCATACGACTGAATCTGTGGTCTCAGGGCACTCCCGAGGCTTTGCCACAGCAGCAGTTCTTGCATGCCTGGAGCCTCTACTATGTAATTACCCAGGAATTAATTACAGATTGGAAGGGTTTTCCCCTCGGGACTTGCACTGTTCTAAAGCATCCACTGTGGCTGCTAAGCAGTCTAATGCCAATACATTCCTTGTTCCTTTGAGAAAAATCTCGTTTTTGCTCTCTGGAGGCTTTTTGGGTTTCCTCTCTGCTTTTGGCATTTTGAAATTTTACAATGTTTCTAGAAGTTATTATATTTAACACTTGATGGACTGATTTAATCTGAAAACAGGCTCTTTTTTTTGATTTAGGGAAACATTATGTTTTTGGAGAAGGAAATGGCAACCCACTCCACTATTATTGCCTGGAGAATCCCATGGACAGAGGAGCCTGGTAGGCTACAGTCCACGAGGTGGCAAGAGTCGAACACGACTTAGTGACTAAACCACCACTACCATTATGTTTTTAGCTACTTTCATCCACTCTCTCCTTCTATAATAACTCCTATAAAGCAGCAGGAACCTGTGGGAACTTCTGGATCTATTCTCTGGGACTCTCGACTATTCTCTCACAACATTTTATCCCCTTGGGGCTGTGTTCTTACAGAGTTTGTCCTTCCTGCTCACTAATTCTCTCTTCATTGAAGTCCATTTTGCATGTTGTCCAGCTATTAATGTTTGTTATTATTACAATTAACTTAAATGACCATATGTTCATTTCTAAGGTCTCTGATTACTTTATTTTTATAAACTCTATTCCTATTCCATGAATGTGACTGCCTTGCTTTCTCTANAAAAAATAAGATCTCAATGCATGTTGTACTGGCTCTAAGTTCTATATTCATTCTACTTTTCATCATCTTCCCAATTTTCACTGGGACGATAAAGGGAATAAATAACTCTACCTAATTAAAGAAAAAAATTAAAGAAAAAAATCTAACATACTGACTGGATACTCTATCACTCAAGACAGTCTAAATCAGATCCTTTAAAAGGATTTAATTGTCTCTTGTTTCTAAATGACTAAAAACTATTTTCATTACTAAGTCAATTAAATATATATATATATATACACCTTGCTAAATGTATAAACATGAGTATATTGAACACCAAAACAACAGGTGTCATTCTGATTCATAAAATAATATTAAAACTAGCTTCCTGGGTTATCAAAAAAGGTTTGAGATAAAAATATTTAATGTACCCTATCTATCTTCCAGAAGACATGAATAAGCCCCACTTATTCAATTCCTGAAACTCAGTAGCTATGAAAATTCACAGAGGATTTCTTTCGTAGGTAATTAACTCTAATGAAGAGTGAACTAGATTAATACCTCCATCCAAGTAAGGGCAGGTCCACAGTTGATCTTGTTCCCAGCAATAGCTGAAAGGCGGGACAGGTAAGCCATAAGCATCTGAGTGACCGACTAAAGAAAAAGAGAAGATTCAGTGGTAACAGTTTCTCACTGTTAAAGAAACTGGTATAAACTGGTTGTTTCTGGGAGAAAAAAATCTGCAGATTTTCAGGCATTTTCATAGTCGCAGAGGTTCTTCACAGAAGCTTCACAGCTCCATGAACTGACACTAAGGGCACTTACATGATTCCCTATCTGTTACAGGACTTTCACTTCGGCCCCTCATCATCAGGGGTCATATAGCTTCTAATTTGGTTGCGTTTTCTTTCTATTTTTGTACTGAAAATGTAAAATGATAGCACAGACATAATTACTTTCCTTCCCAACTTCTCCCCACTACTCTGAAACTTTCTCCAAGGCCTGCTGCAGTCTTCGGCCACCCAGCCATGGCAGGACAGTTCGTGCGTGATCCTTCACCTATTTCACAAAGACACAAGAACCCGGTACCTGTTGGGAGCGGTCATGTTCTGAGACAGTGGAGAAAGAGAAACCAACAGACAGACAGAGAAGGGAAATGGAGGCAGAGAGACGTCCAGACTGTATCATACGACTGAATCTGTGGTCTCAGGGCACTCCCGAGGCTTTGCCACAGCAGCAGTTCTTGCATGCCTGGAGCCTCTACTATGTAATTACCCAGGAATTAATTACAGATTGGAAGGGTTTTCCCCTCGGGACTTGCACTGTTCTAAAGCATCCACTGTGGCTGCTAAGCAGTCTAATGCCAATATATTCCTTGTTCCTTTGAGAAAAATCTCGTTTTTGCTCTCTGGAGGCTTTTTGGGTTTCCTCTCTGCTTTTGGCATTTTGAAATTTTACAATGTTTCTAGAAGTTATTATATTTAACACTTGATGGACTGATTTAATCTGAAAACAGGCTCTTTTTTTTGATTTAGGGAAACATTATGTTTTTGGAGAAGGAAATGGCAACCCACTCCACTATTATTGCCTGGAGAATCCCATGGACAGAGGAGCCTGGTAGGCTACAGTCCACGAGGTGGCAAGAGTCGAACACGACTTAGTGACTAAACCACCACTACCATTATGTTTTTAGCTACTTTCATCCACTCTCTCCTTCTATAATAACTCCTATAAAGCAGCAGGAACCTGTGGGAACTTCTGGATCTATTCTCTGGGACTCTCGACTATTCTCTCACAACATTTTATCCCCTTGGGGCTGTGTTCTTACAGAGTTTGTCCTTCCTGCTCACTAATTCTCTCTTCATCGAAGTCCATTTTGCATGTTGTCCAGCTATTAATGTTTGTTATTATTACAATTAACTTAAATGACCATATGTTCATTTCTAAGGTCTCTGATTACTTTATTTTTATAAACTCTATTCCTAATCCATGAATGTGACTGCCTTGCTTTCTCTAAGGATGGTAATCACGCTTCTGAAAGCCTTCTATTTACTCTTCTGTTTCTTCATTTATTCAGCTTTTACACTGAAGATTTCTCGTTTACCTGTCCCTCTGCAGTCTTCCTGCAGAAGTTGCTCAAACTGTATTTTCTTACCCCCATAAATCTTATCCCGTCCACTCCAAGATTCCTCACAATTCTGGACTCCCTGATGGTTATTTTCATTTTCTAATGTTATAAAAGAATCTCCTTCCTCTTAAATTAAAAAAAAAAAAAACAAAAACCTCTGTATATTTTTATTAGAAAATTTTGACAGGCATGGAAATAAGTGCATGGACACAGCCTGCCATCACAAACTGAATAAACAGCATCATTTGAATATGCATGTCTTCGATTACTAGTGAGGTCAACATATTTCCATATTTTTGCTTCTATAGTTTATATTCTCTTTGAAAAATGATCTGCTGATATATATCACCTACTTGTATATTAAGATATGAGTTTCTTTTTATAAAATTACACAACAAACCTATTTGAAATATCCTAAAATATCACTAAATTTTCCTACTATTTTAAGAAATAAATAATCCCATGCATCTTCCTGAGTGCTAAAAATAAGCTTTTACTTAGTATACTAGCAAAAATTTTCTGCTGATTTACATAATAGCGATTACTTCTGCAAAGTACTGAATGCTCACCTCTGGACTGTCCTTCAGAGCATCAGAACGGGGAAGCTCTGAGAGCTGGGAGAATCGTCGGTCATAAATACACAGATGAAGATGTTTATCAAGTACCCGAAAATCTTCATAACTTCTTTTAACAATCCAACTTTTGCCCTATGAATAAGAAAAAAAAAGATCATTGTAATTTGTCTCTATTGGGAGTGGTCATGTACCAGGCTTTATTCCATAATGATAGGTTATTCATGAGATTTTATATTTACTAATTAATTTGACAGTAAACAGTTAAACTCCAAAACCTTCTAGTGAGTTATACATTAAAGCATTAACAATGGAAAATGAGCTAGAACTGTCCACTAAACCTCTTACGACTGGTCAAGCCCACTGGGTCTCCATGGGAATAATAACTGGTAGAAGGAAGATAGCATGTGATCTTAAGCCCACTGAAAGAACCATTAGATGATTCTGTGTGGAAGAATACTACCAAAAATTAAAGGAAAATAAAATTGGGCTACTGATCAGTTACCCTGAACACTTCCTGTGACTGACACTAGAAACGCACTGACAGTCAACACTATTAAAACCTCAGCTAGAAGCATTCGGTGTGCTTATCGTATCTAGAACTCCCTGTATCTCCCCACGTTTTGGTCCTTCCTCCTGTCCTTGCCTAAGCTCTGAAGCTCAGTAGATATGAAGATTAGTCATAGAACATACTTATCACACACTGTCTGCTAATTTTCCCTTGAATCCATCACTTCACAGCCTGAGCGTTAGTGAGGACCCATCACTTCTGATCTCCCTGCCTCTGACCTCCTCCACTCCCCTCCCCTAATATGAACTACAGAGCTTGTCAGGTCACAGTGACAGAAGGCTTCAAAAGTTCCCGTGGGCAATAGTGATGAATTGGTCTCCACTACACACCATTTGGTTTGACCATTTAATTTTTATGTGGAGGCTTTAGCCTCATAAGAATTTGGAGAAACTGGGAGAAAAAGCAACCGTCTCAGAAATGAAGAAAAATCTCTACTGTAGCTCTTCCATTTGCCTCCACCAGATGGGGCAGAAGCAGAAGGTATCACTTCACGGGAGAGAGGCTGAATTCTAAACCCAGGTATTGCCCATACTAACAGGATAAATATGCCTAATCCTACTTTGGACTGCAATTCTCCATTACACAGAGAGCAATATCATCTCCGTCTTTCACAGGGGGTTGTTAGAATGAAATAAGAGAACAGATGTGGCAGAAAATTTAAAGAACAGTCCCTGGGTCCCGATTCAAAGAAATGCTAGTTCAATAACTGTGGGATGGGATCCAGTTAATCTGATGATCAGCCTGATTTGGGAACCCCTGGTCAATCAAATCCAAACATGCATGCACACATGTGGACTTGCACCATCTGGGCTTGCCCAAGTCTGCAGTGCAACCCCACTCACTACCCCTGCATGCTCTCTCTTTGCTGCCAGTTATGCTCAATTGCTTGCATTTCTCCCATTTGTAAGATGCTCCTTTTCTTGCCTACATGATTTTTAAGTGCTGTTCTTCTGCTATGCAAAGTCTTTCTTTTACTCTTTGCTCAAGTAAGCTCCTTTGTTTTCTGACTTCCACAGCTGCCATCTACCCAAAGCATTTCTGAGTCACAACAGTGGGATAAATAGTTGTTCCTTCGGGATGGCAAAAATAAAAAATAAATAAAAATGAACAATAAGGCAGAGAAAAAGAAAAACAACCTATTGCATAGTTACAAATATCTTTTCTTTCGCACATATATTTCAAAAGTTATGCAATCCTTCACATATCAGAAAGTTATCAAAATTATTTTAACATATGTATATTTCTATCAAAGAGATTAAACAGATGGTGACTTAATTTCAAAGCTCTGGATTCTTTTAAATTGAAATATAATTGGATTTATAGTATTGTGTTAGTTTCAGTTGTACAGCAACATGATTCAGTTATATTATATGTATTACTTTTTCAGACTATTTTCCATTATAGGTTATTACAAAATAATAGATCTTTTACCTCCTAGGTTAAATTTATTTCTAAGTATTTTATTATTTTTGATGCAATTGTGGAATTGCTTTCTTAATTTCTCTTTCTAGTAGTCTCTTATCATAGTTCATAGAAATGGAACTGATTTTTGGTGAGAAGTTTGAAGCTTTCCAACTAAGATTAGGAACAACGCAAGGATATCCTCTCTCATTACTGCTTTTAAAAACTTTATGAAATTCTTAGCTAATGCAATAAGACAAAGAAAGGAAATAAAAGATATACAGATTGGGAAGGAAGAAATAAAACTACCTTTATAGACACATGACATGGTCGTCTAGGTAGAAAACACAAAACAACTGATTATAGCAAAATATAAGGCTAATAAACAAAAATCAACTGCTTTCCTACATACCAGGCAACAAACAGGTGGAGTCTGAAATTAAAAACACAGTACCATTTATATAACCACCCTTGAAATGAAATACTTAGGTATAAATCTAACAAAATATATAGAAGATCTACATGAGGAAAACTACAAAACTCTGGTGAAAGAAGTCAAAGGACTAAATGTGGAGAGATGTATCATGTTCGTGGACAGGAAGACTCAGTATTGCCAAGATGTTAATTTTTCCCAACTTGAGACAAAACCCCCGCAAGTTATTTTTCCATATATTGACCAACTGATTCTGAAGTGTATACAGAGTGGCAAAAGACCCAGAATAGCTAACACAATATTAAAGAAGAAGAAAGTTGGAGGACTGATGTATGTAACTTCAAGACTCACCATAAAGTTACAATAATCAAAACAATATGGTACTGGCAAAGGAACAGACATATACATAAATGAAACAGAATACAAAGCCCAGACACAGATTCACTTAAATACAGCCAACTGATGCTTGATAAAAACTCCAAGGCAATACAATGGAGAAAAGACAGTTTTGTTTTGTTTTAAATTTTCAACAAGTGACAGTGGAACAACTGAACACCCACACACACAAAAATAAACAGACCCTACACCTTTTACAAAAACTAATTCAAATAGACCTTAATAAGACACAAAACCATGAAACTCTTAGAATAGAGCAGAGGAGAAAATACAGACCTTGGGTTTGGTGATGCCTTTCTTTAAATATAAGAGCAAATGTAAAATCTATGAAAAAAAGAATTGATAAGCTTGACTTCACTGAAATTAAAATTTTCTGCCCTGTCAAGAGAATGAAAAGAAAAGCCACAGATGTGGGAGAAAATATTGGCAAAAAACATACTATTGATAAGGGATTATTAAGCAAAATATACAAAGAACTCTTAAAAATCAACAATAAGAAAACAAAAAACTGACTTAAAAATGGACACCTTACCAGAAAGATACATAGATGGCAAATAAGCATATGAAGAGACACTCTACATCATAAGTCATCAGGGCAAGGCAAATATAAACAAGAAGATACCACTACACACCTAATAGAGTAGCAGAAATCCAAAATACTGATAACACCAAATGATGTTATATAAATTCCTGTTATATAACAGGAATTTCCTTCCTTGCTGGTAGGAATGTAAAATGGTATGGCTTCTTTCATAGACTTACCACTTTCTCATAAAATTACTCATACTCTGTTTTACCATAGGATCCAGCAATTGCACTCTGTGGTGTTTACCCAGATGAGTTGAAAAGTTATGTCCACACACAAACCTACACACAAAGGTTTATAGCAGATTTATTAAAAATTGCCAAAGCCTGGATGCAACTGACATGTCCATTAGCTGGTGAACTGATACATTTTGGTACATCCAGAAAATGGACTGTGACTCAGCACTAAAAACGAGGTAAGACATGGAACTCTGTGAAAGTCTCTGCATGGCAGACAGATTGTTTACCATTGAGTCACCTGGGAAGCCCTTGAGTTACAAAATTAAGCCCTTAAATACAAAAATAAAATAATGATAATTCTGTGCTATGAAGAAATAAGCAAGAATCTACCATCCTGAAAAGGCAATATATTACATGATTCCAACCATAGGACACCATAGAAAATACAAGACTATGGAGACAATTTTAAAAAAAATTGGTGGTTGCCAGGGGCTAGGGAGCAGTGAGAGATGAAAAGGTAGAGCATAGAGAATTCAAAGCCTAGTGAAACTATTTTGCACACTATAATGGTGGATACACATTTTAAATTTATCCAAACACAGAGAATGAACACCACCATGAGTGAACTCCTATGACAGTGGTATTGGCAGTGGAGGCTCATCTGTTGTAACAATGTACCACATTAGCGGGAGGATGTCCACAGTGGAGAAGGAGGTGCGTGTAGGAGAACGAGGGATACATGGGGTCCCTTGTATTTTCCACTCAATTTTGCTGAGAACCTAAAATTAGTCTAAAAAAAAAAATCAAGTTTATTAAATTTATAAAAAGTAATCATGTTCTCTTCTCCTCAGAGAGGCTTGCTCAGAGAAATAAATATCAACAAGCAACCACATAAAGGCAAAAGCTTTCAGAGACTCAAAAGGTAAAGACTGGGGACTGGATTTCAAAATTGCTTTCCTCATACATCAATAAATTGATTTCTTTCAACTTTTAAAAACTGTTCCTGTGCAAGTAAAACGTCTGCTCTTTAATACAGATTTACATGCAGGAAATTAAAAGCTTAAAACATAATTTTCAAATCCTCCCAAGTTGCTTTAAAGTCACTGAGTAAAAGTCTAAAATCAGTAAAATACCTATCTTTTTAGTGGATATGGAAGAAGAACTTTAAATTTTATGTGTAAAAAAAACCACCTTAATTATGCAATTTCCAAATAGGCTGAATAAAGTAAATGATCAGAATATTTTAGAAATTCAATTATTTATTATAAAGAACAAAACAAAAAAATTCATTATTCATGTCTAAGTTTTAATTTGCAGATAATTTCTAACCTGAATAATATCAGTAAATATTGTTCTCCAAGGATAACAAAAATCAACAATTCTTAACAAAGATGATAAAGAAGAATGAGAAAAAAGAAAAATCCCAGTGTATATAAGATCAGATTCCTAAGACAAAACTTTTCTTTCTCTCATTCATTCACCAGATATTTACTGAACATCTACATAGTACCAAGCCCTGGAGTAAGTACTAAATAAAGCAGAGAAAGGACCATCAAACCTCTGACTTCTTAGAATGTATTTCAAATGAGAAGGAAAAAAATCCTACTTTTAAGTTAATAAATTGTTATGGTGTTTAGTCGCTAAGTCATGTCCAACTCTTTGCTATCTCATGAACTACAGCCCTCCAGGCTCCTCTGTCTACAGGATTTTCCAGGCAAGAACACCGGAGTGGGTAGCCATTTCCTTTACCAGGGGATCTTCCCAACCCAGGGATCCAACCTCCAGCTCCTGCTTGGCAGACAGATTCTTTACCATTGAGCCACCTGGGAGGCCCTTAAGTTAATAAATAGAAAAATAAAATAATGATAATTCTGTGCTATGAAGAAATAAGCCAGAACCTACTCCAGTCAAGGTGGGGAGGGAAAGCCCCTCTCCGGAGGTGGCATCTAAACGGCCTCCTGAGACCTGCACAGGCACCAGACACAGCACGTGCATGTGTGAATGGACTTACGGGCTGACCAAAGGTAATGCCTTGTTGAGGAAAAAACTCAGAGTCTTAACTGACTGAAAACTAGTGAGACCAAAGCACAGGAGCGAGAAGACTTTCCCACGATGTAGAAAGCAGGCAAGCTCTAGATCCTGCAGGGCCCTCACAGGCCTTGGTGAGTAGTTTGGGTTTAGTTTTAAATTCAGTGGAAATCTATGGTAGGGTTTTAACCAAGAGAGTAACATGTTTAAATTTGCATTTTACCTCACTCTGGCAGTTGCTATCACAATGGCCCAACAAGGTGCAGCAGCTTGACTATAGCTTGGTAATAACAGAGGCGCAATGAGTTGTTGCTGTACAGTCACTAAGTCATGTCTGACCCTTTGTGACCCTGTGAACTGTAGCTTGCCAGGCTTCCCTGTCCTTCATGATCTCCTGGAGTTTGCTAAACTCATATCCATTGAGTCAGTGATGTCATCCAACCATCTCATCCTCTGTCGTCCCCTTCTCTTGCCCTCAGTCTTTCCCAGCATCAGGATTTTTCCCAGTGAATTGGCTCTTCGCATCAGGTGGCCAAAGTATTAGAGCTTCAGCTTCAGCATCAGTCCTTCCAATGAATACTCAGGGTTAATTTCCTTTAGGATTGATTGATTTGATCTCCTTGCTATCCAAGAGACTCTCAAGAGTCTTCTCCAGCACCACAGTTCAATTCTTCAGTGCTCAGCCTTCTTTAAGGTCCAACTCTCACATCCGTACATGACTAATAGAAAAGTCATAGCTTTAACTATATGGACCTTTAAACAAAATCTATAATATATATTTGCAGTTCTTTCTGAGAAGAACAGTCTTCAACCATGTCCTCTGAAGACCCTTAATCATGGGAAAGTTTATCATGCAATAGAATTAATACTATGAATTAACTGTATGCGTGATGAAGTTCAGTGAAAAGAAAGACCTGATTTAAATCTCAGCTTGACCTTATCCTAAACAGAGGACTTTACACAAGTTACTTGACACCTACGAGTGACTGTTTATTTTTCTATACAATGGGAATGGGCTTCCCTGGTGGCTCAGATGGTAAAGAATCCACCTGCAATGCGGGAAACCTGGGTTTGATCCCTAAGATGGGAAGATCCCCTGGAGGAGGACATGGCAATCCACTCCAGTATTCTTGCCTAGAGAATCTCAGTGGACAGAGGAGCCTGGCAGGCTACAGTCCATGGGGTTGCAAAGAGTTGGAAACAACTGAGCCACCAAGTACATAATGGGAATAGTAACATCTAAATTTCATAGAAAAGTTTTCACACTTAAATAAGAAGTTTGCCATCTGCTTATACATTGTGTCCATATACAGGTGCTCTTCAAACATTAATAATCAACTCCATCCCCTTAGTAACAGCATATGCTAAATGGACCGGGTGGAGGAGATACTTAATACTGAGGAATGCATTGCTGATGGTGGAATTTCAAGCATCAGAGTACAAGAGATATTTTGAGACAGAAAAGCATTCCCTTACAAGCAACTGTTTATTCCATCAACTGGGACATTAAAAAAGGCTTCACGGTACTGTAAATATTTACAAAACACTTCAGGAAAAATGACTTATTATACATTGATTAATTCTGGTTAAAATACAAAGGTAGTTCAAAAATCCAACTTTAATAAGAACCATTCATTTCAACTACTCTAAAGCTTACTATGGTACAACAAAATATTAAGAAATAATTTTTCTTATACTAATAAAACTAAACTTAGAGGGGGAAAGATTAGACAGAATTTTCATTAGGGCACATATCGGAATAAATTCTTACAATCGCTAGGTTTAAATGAGTCATTTCAAAGTTAACACTTAAAAACTGATATCTGCTTATTTGCTAATGAATAAAATAATAGAATACAGAACCCTTTTAAGATTCTCTACCACTGACATTACACTTATAAATGCTTTATAAGCATTTATGTAATGCTTATGTAATGAGCTATGTAATGGCGCTCAGTGTAATTAGTGTCGAGGTTTACCTAGTTTTTTTTTCTAATTATTGAAGTTTTAACAGTTGAGACATTAAAGGTTTTTCTGTATCTACCTTGACCTATTCTAGAATATCTTAGGATTTTTATTAATTTTCATTGATTTCAAACTAAATATATGATATTTCTTGAAAAGCAGGGCATACATAGAGGAAAAATTAGTATGCTTTGCAGAAAAGAAAGTGTTCCCACTCAGATCAATATCATGATACAGACTGGGAAGAGTGTTTCTTCATCCACAGTGGCTCCTCCGTTTGTTCCATTTAACACCTTTCCCCCCTCCGAGTCTGTTTCCTTGGAGAAAAGAATTAAAAGATGAAGGAACACGTAAGGCACATGGCTATATTGGTCAAGACAACTTACTCTAAATAATCATCAGTAGGAGAGGGAGAGCAATGAGGGCTCAGGCAGGGCATTATGTAGATCTGTCTCCAAGGCATTTGGGAAAGTCGCTTTGCCCATGGTTGATGTTCAGCTGAGACACACAGATATGGCTGAAGGAGATTTGAGTGACAGGTATCTGCTCCAACTGCTCTTGGCCTAGTATACCAGCTAGGAAATATTTTTATCAGTTCAATTCAGTTGCTCAGTTGTGTACAACTCTTTGTGATCCCATGGATTACCATCCATCACTAACTCCCGGAGCTTGCTCAAGTTCATGTCTATTGAGTCAGTGATGCCATCCAACCATCTCATCTTCTGTCATCCCCTTTTTATTGCCCAGATTATACAGTCTATTGGGCTTCCCTGGTGGCTCAGATGGTAAAGAATCTACCTGTAATGCAGGAGACCAGAGTTCCTCCAGGAACTCCCTAGGCCCCTAGGTTCCTTCCCTAGGTTGGGAAGACCCCTTGGAGGAGGAAATGGCAACCCACTCCAGTATTCTTTCTTGGAGAATCCCCATGGACAAAGGAGCCTGGTGGGCTACAGTCCACAGGATCACAAAGAGTTGGACACAATTGAGTGACTAATATATACAGCCTATTGGCCTAAGGTTGCAGCCAGTTAACCTGGACTTTCAGAGGCTTCCACTTAAGAGTTTTATAGAGATAGGTAGACAGAAGATCTATCTTTACATATACGAATGCTATCCAGGTCCTGTCCACTGAAGTCATGCAAATAAACTAGATTATTAGCTTTGGTTTATTTCTGTAATTCTTTAATAACATTAGAATATGCCTGCAGATTTCAGAGTGGCCAACTAAGTATAAATAAAACTAGAATTATGATGGAAAAACAGAAAAAACCCACAAGAGTGAGGTTCAAATCCTGGTCTTTAATTTCATGACCATGAGGAAGTTACTGACATTCTTTAGTCTTACACTCATCATCTGTAAGATGGAAACCAAACTATATGCCTCATAGAGCTGTTTTAAGAGTAAATGATACTCTGTATGCCATAATATTTGTGTAGCAGACATATAAGTGATCAAAAAATGCCTACTGAATTTGGATCTATGCAGTATGGAACACATGGTTTACATTTCTGGGTTCACAATTTAAAAGGAAATTAAAGCTTTAAGAGGCAGAGGCAAAAAAACCTTACAAGATCCAAATGTAACATTAATACCTGAAGAATCAGTACCACAGCCTACAGAAAGGGAAAAGATCTCAGCTGTTTAACCAGACACTTTCCAAGAAAAAAGAACTGGGGAAGAAAGTGTGTTAAAAAGGAAGGACCAAGAATTTTGGTTAAATAAAAAGAAATTTCAAGTGCACATTATTAAAAATTAGAAATTAGAAAGATATGAAATATGTGATTAGCTTCTATAATGAATAGATTACAAGGCGTAGAGGTGATCATACCTCATTTGAAGATAATACAATTTCTAAAATCTGTTGTATATTGTGAATTCCCAGGAGACGTTAGGAAAAGCTTGCAATCAGGAAATTGAAGTCCTTAAGAGCTCCAGCTAAGATTTCATATACTTTAGGAAAGCAACTTTCATAATTTGGGCCTCAATTTCCTCATTTGCAAAATTAGAAGGTTTGATTTTGAGTCTATCTTGGCTATAAAAAATGACTTTGGTCTATTATGGTTTATGGATGACATATATGGCAAGAATACAGAAGGCAAGTCATGAGAACGTATCAACAATTACTTCCAGTGAGGAGGCAGAGGAGAAATACGACAGCATTACTACAATGCAGCAAATTACTACCTTGATGTAATAAAAACATAACAAGTAGTCTGAAACTTTTTCAGCAGCTTGACAAGATACTTACAACCAGAAAAAAGCCTAACTATCTAGGTCACTACTTCATGGAGGCATAATCAAGTAACAATTACACATTCTAATGTATGGTACCAAAATGCCACGCTTACCTTTTGAAGGTCATGTTTTACAGACAGCATGGGTATTTTTGACATGTTTTGCTTATGAGAAAGAATAAAACTATCTGCACTGTTGGAACAAATGGAAATCACTGCTAAGAAGAGAAGGCACTAAAAGATGAAGATTTTTGATGGAATAAGAAGTTCACGACTGACATGCCAATCATGTACTCTAGATAACAAAGAAATGCTTTCTAATGGCCTGTTAATGGTCCATTATAAAAGCACTGGATATTTTCATGTAAAAATTAACTCACTCAGTAAAAGCATGTTTACGAAAAATGATATGAAACACGGATTCAGAGCTTCCCACTTTCTCAAAGGAACCAAAATGACATATAAGAAAACATGTACAAATAGTATATAACTTAGAACATATATATACAAGCTAAGTTGGATTTCTAATCTCATATTCTCTCACCTACAAATAAAAGCACTTAACTCTGAAAGGTTTGCCCTTAAAGTCACATCAAGACTAGGAACTTAGTATTTCCCATATGAAATAGCCATTTTCCAGATTAGTTAACTTTTTAACTTCAGGTACATGAATAATACTTTTTTTGGAAAAAACATGTAAATTCCTTATCTTACTCCCTGTCAAAGGAAACTGAAAAGTTTGTACATAAGAAAGGTTTCCTCAAAAACACTTACTTTACAATGATTAATTCAAAGACAGGCAAGAAGGCTCAATGAACAAAGAATAAATCAAGGAACTGCTTACTTGATGGAGGAAATAATCAATGCTACAAGGGACATATCTGAAATCTCATCAAGAGCAAGTCACACGAATAAGCCTCAAAAAAGTTCTAACACTGAGAGTTAAGAAAGAGCATACTTCTAAAACACACATACATCCTACTGTTAATCCACAGTGGACTCAAAGTCTTGGTTAGAAAAATGTGCATCTGAGGCAGACACTATTTGGTCTGTTCTCTTAAATGTAATATGCAAGCAGTAGCTGAACCATTTAATCTCATCATCAATAAAGGATATGTTTGCTTTAGAATTTTCTAAATTGCTACAAGAATTTTCAAGTTTGTAAAATAAATATCTATTTAATGGACTCTTGATTGTTTCAACTCTGAGTTGAAATGCAGAAATGCCAATATGACTGGAAGAAAGAATAAAATACCTGTGTTACCACAGTCCATGTTATTTGTTCATATTTATTCATTTATTTATTCAATGTTATTCATTTATATTTAATTCCTATTAAATTTTATGTGAAATGGAGAACCACCCACAAAATTACCTGACAAGCAATGTGCACGAGGTAGACCAGCTCTTTAGATTCACAGCCATTTTTTGTTACTTCATTCTGTTCTTCTGAAAGTGAAAGCTATATCAAGCAGAAAGGGTAAAAGAGAGGAAAAGAAAGTCATGATTAATGAGCAGGAATATAATCAGCATTCAGTAATATTTGGGCCCTCACATCAATTTAATGTTAAGATATGCCTTATATTAGAACCTTATTGCTTAAAGCAGATAGATAAAATGAAGAAGTCAGGATTTTTTAAAAAATGTTTCTACTTGAAAAAGAATAGCTACATGAATATGCCTAACAGCAGCATTTTGCTGTAAGCCTAAAGCTAACGTAAGATGTAAATTAACTACACTCCAATATAAAATACAACCTAAAAAAATAAATAAAAATGCTCCTAAAAATTGCCTTTGTGGCATATATCTACACTAGCACAACTACAAAACACCAGTAAAAATTAAAATAGTACACTCATTCTATAGCAGGCTTTCATGTCCTTGATGGATAGCACAAATAGGAAAGGAAGTTCAAGGGCGCCTCAAACAACAGTGTGACCAGTGGTCTCAGAGAGCAAAGGAAGGGTCCATTACAGGGACTGCACACTGGCTGCTCAGGGAACAGGATGGGCCTGCAGACGTGTTTTATTTCAGACTCGCCATGTAGGTCTACACATTGGATTTTATTTTATTTTTATTTGACCCACAGCTAGCATTTAGAAACTGAATGATTTCATATGAAAAAATACAAATTTCTGGCTCCTGTTGAAAAATCTGAACCTCTGAACTACTGGACCCATATTCTCACATCGGCAACAACTGGCTGGAGCTGAGAAGTGACCATCCCTTTGAATAAGGCCTGTATTCTCCCAGAGTCTTTGTCACAGAAGCAATTACTGATTTATTTTCCATCGATATTTAGGTGGAATGTTAATTATCAATCATCTTGCTACCTGCTTTGTTATTTTTTTACACTGTACTCACTTCACTTATTCACTCACACATCTGTTCCATCTAGGGATGTGAATTTGCAAACTCAGCTCCAGATACAGACAACCCTGAGTTCAAAAGTGCCACTAACTGGTTACATAATGGTGACCTACCTACCTAATCACCCATCTGGAAAATGGGAATGATATAAAAACACCCATTCTCAAGTCTGTGCATATTAAATGAGATAATGCATTTAGAGTGTTTGCCAAGGTGCATGGCACTCAGTAAGCACTTAGCAAATCACTACCTATCATTATAGTTAATATTATAAGAAAATAAAGTTGACAAGAACATATTCTCTACTTTTAAAAGGAGTATCATTGAAAGTATTAAAAAAAATAAAAAACCAACCTCCTGGTATTAAGTAGGAGAAATCTGGAAGATAACAATCATTCTCACACTAGCCAAAACTAGCCAGATTAACTACAAAATGAGTTCCTTAAAAATTGAAAAGAAACCTACACAAGCTAAGTTGCAAACAGTGATGAAAAGACTTTCCTGAGATAGAAGAGATTCCTATGGATGTGCCTGGATGCCTGGCAAGGATGCTGGAGGATAAGGAACCTGCCTTAGACAGGGTAGGGAGAAACTGCCAAACCTCAGATGACTGCCTGTGGACTGGAATGAGGAACTAAAATTCCAAAGAGCACTGTGCAGCACACAGTCAGACCGAGGCACTCAGCAACGGACTCCCACGGGTGTTCAGGTATCGACAAGCAGATCAACACACCGCAGGCGGGGCCAGGGTGACAGAGCAGGAGAACCGAGAGAGATGAACCCATGTGTGACGTGTGTAGAGCCTCCCCAAGCACAAGACAGCTGAGCACTGGAGGTGGAGAGAGGGCAAGAAAGCTGAGGCCCTTGGAACATTTAACAAGTAGAGACTGGAGGGGCATAAAAGCGGAGAGAAACCCCACTGGGGCAATGCTGTATGTAAGAGTATAAGGCAGCTACACACTAGAATGAGGGCAAGGGGAGCCAGGAAAATGCTGGAGAGCAAGGAGAACTAGCAACCAGAGGGGCTGCTCTCCCTCAGTTCAGAAAACTTTTGGCTTAACAGTAGAGCACAAACAGAGCTCAACAATTTTCAATTTTCCCTGCTAAAACAAACAAACAAAAAAACCAAACCCCTCATGAATCAGAATACTTAGAAATAATGATAAACAAAAGCAAAGTCAAGTTGCCAAAGGCCAGGTCTATATCAGGCTTCCCAGGTGGCTCAGTGGTAAAGAACCCGCCTGCCAATGCAGGAGATTCAGGAGACTCAGCTTCGACCCCTGCACTGGAAAGATCCCTTGGAGGAGAAAATGCCAACCTACTCCAGTATTATTGCCTGGGAAATCCCATGGACACAGAAGCATAGTGGGCTACAGTCCTTAGGGTCACCAAGAGTTGAACACAACTGAATGACTGAACACAACATCACCACAAGGTCTAAATCAACCATAGATCAGCTTGACTCTGCTCACTTCAAATATGATTAACACAATCTAATACAAGGGATAAGCCCATTCCTGGAGGTAAAAATTATTGATTTTAGTCTCTACTATGGAAAAGGTGATGGCACCCCACTCCAGTACTCTTGCCTGGAAAATCCCATGGACGGAGGAGCCTGGTGGGCTGCAGTCCATGGGGTTGCTAGGAGTTNAGACTCGCCATGTAGGTCTACACATTGGATTTTATTTTATTTTTATTTGACCCACAGCTAGCATTTAGAAACTGAATGATTTCATATGAAAAAATACAAATTTCTGGCTCCTGTTGAAAAATCTGAACCTCTGAACTACTGGACCCATATTCTCACATCGGCAACAACTGGCTGGAGCTGAGAAGTGACCATCCCTTTGAATAAGGCCTGTATTCTCCCAGAGTCTTTGTCACAGAAGCAATTACTGATTTATTTTCCATCGATATTTAGGTGGAATGTTAATTATCAATCATCTTGCTACCTGCTTTGTTATTTTTTTACACTGTACTCACTTCACTTATTCACTCACACATCTGTTCCATCTAGGGATGTGAATTTGCAAACTCAGCTCCAGATACAGACAACCCTGAGTTCAAAAGTGCCACTAACTGGTTACATAATGGTGACCTACCTACCTAATCACCCATCTGGAAAATGGGAATGATATAAAAACACCCATTCTCAAGTCTGTGCATATTAAATGAGATAATGCATTTAGAGTGTTTGCCAAGGTGCATGGCACTCAGTAAGCACTTAGCAAATCACTACCTATCATTATAGTTAATATTATAAGAAAATAAAGTTGACAAGAACATATTCTCTACTTTTAAAAGGAGTATCATTGAAAGTATTAAAAAAAATAAAAAACCAACCTCCTGGTATTAAGTAGGAGAAATCTGGAAGATAACAATCATTCTCACACTAGCCAAAACTAGCCAGATTAACTACAAAATGAGTTCCTTAAAAATTGAAAAGAAACCTACACAAGCTAAGTTGCAAACAGTGATGAAAAGACTTTCCTGAGATAGAAGAGATTCCTATGGATGTGCCTGGATGCCTGGCAAGGATGCTGGAGGATAAGGAACCTGCCTTAGACAGGGTAGGGAGAAACTGCCAAACCTCAGATGACTGCCTGTGGACTGGAATGAGGAACTAAAATTCCAAAGAGCACTGTGCAGCACACAGTCAGACCGAGGCACTCAGCAACGGACTCCCACGGGTGTTCAGGTATCGACAAGCAGATCAACACACCGCAGGCGGGGCCAGGGTGACAGAGCAGGAGAACCGAGAGAGATGAACCCATGTGTGACGTGTGTAGAGCCTCCCCAAGCACAAGACAGCTGAGCACTGGAGGTGGAGAGAGGGCAAGAAAGCTGAGGCCCTTGGAACATTTAACAAGTAGAGACTGGAGGGGCATAAAAGCGGAGAGAAACCCCACTGGGGCAATGCTGTATGTAAGAGTATAAGGCAGCTACACACTAGAATGAGGGCAAGGGGAGCCAGGAAAATGCTGGAGAGCAAGGAGAACTAGCAACCAGAGGGGCTGCTCTCCCTCAGTTCAGAAAACTTCTGGCTTAACAGTAGAGCACAAACAGAGCTCAACAATTTTCAATTTTCCCTGCTAAAACAAACAAACAAAAAAACCAAACCCCTCATGAATCAGAATACTTAGAAATAATGATAAACAAAAGCAAAGTCAAGTTGCCAAAGGCCAGGTCTATATCAGGCTTCCCAGGTGGCTCAGTGGTAAAGAACCCGCCTGCCAATGCAGGAGATTCAGGAGACTCAGCTTCGACCCCTGCACTGGAAAGATCCCTTGGAGGAGAAAATGCCAACCTACTCCAGTATTATTGCCTGGGAAATCCCATGGACACAGAAGCATAGTGGGCTACAGTCCTTAGGGTCACCAAGAGTTGAACACAACTGAATGACTGAACACAACATCACCACAAGGTCTAAATCAACCATAGATCAGCTTGACTCTGCTCACTTCAAATATGATTAACACAATCTAATACAAGGGATAAGCCCATTCCTGGAGGTAAAAATTATTGATTTTAGTCTCTACTATGGAAAAGGTGATGGCACCCCACTCCAGTACTCTTGCCTGGAAAATCCCATGGACGGAGGAGCCTGGTGGGCTGCAGTCCATGGGGTTGCTAGGAGTTGGACATGACTGAGCGACTTCATTTTTACTTTTCACTTCCATGCATTGGAGAAGGAAATGGCAACCCACTCCAGTGTTCTTGCCTGGAGAATCCAAGGGACAAGGGAGCATGGTGGGCTGCTGTCGCTGGGGTCGCACAGAGTTGGATACAACTGAAGCGACTTAGCAGCAGCAGCAGCATCTCTTATATAACATATTTGGCATTAAAAAATTACAAAATATACATGGAGGCAGGAAATTGTGATCCGTGGTCAACAGAGGATATAAGCTAAGGGACAGACACAGAAATGTCCCAGATATTAAAATAATAAAAAGACTTTAAATTAATTATAGTAGAAATTCTAAAATTTAGTTTGAAAAGATACTGTGTAAAGAAAGTAAGAATACACAGAATTCTAACAGAGACTGATCTGCAAATATATTCAAAAGAAAATGCTACAAATAAACACTATGATGTCAGATATTAATGGCATACTGAATACAGTAGATGAAAGAATTATTAAGTTGAAAACAAATTAACAGAATGTATCCAAGCTGAGATAGAGGGGAAAAAAAGAATGATCACTCAATCAATAACAGTACACTTGAGATCTGAGACAAGCAACATGTCATGCCAGAAGGAAACAGGATTTGAATGGGACAGAGAAGTATCTGCTGAGGCAAAAGACGAGAACTTTCTAAAACTGGTAAATGATATAAACTAACAAATTCAAAAAACAGTGAACCTCAAGTAGGATCAGTTTCAAAAGTCACAACAAGGCATATCATAATCACACTTTTGAACAATGAAATAAAAATAAGAATCTTGAAAGCAGACAAAAAAAAAAAACAAAACATATAACTTTAAGGGGAAAATAAATAAATGACAGGTGAATTCTCACCAGCAGTAAGAGAGCCCAGAAAACAAACAGAAACAACTTCAAAGTGCTGGAAGACAAAGACTGCCAAATCTGTATCTCATAAAAACAAGCTTTAGCGATTTCAGGAATATAAACACATTTACAAATGACAACAGCTGAGACGATCTGTCTCTAACAGATTAGTGCAACAATAAAAGCTAATAGAACTTCCTCAGATTGATGGGAAATAGTACCACACAAAAACCCAGACCTTCAGGAGGGGATCAGCAACATCAGAAAGGGTAAATATATAAGTAAACATACAACACCTAAATTCTCGACAGCAACAGACAGCAGAAGTTTGATACTAACTTAACAGTTTTGAGAAAAAAAAATAAATGAATCTAAGTTTATTCAAACCTAAATATACAAGAGGAAAAAAACAGCATTTTCGAAGAATAAAAGCAATTAATTCCCACCAATACATCTTCAACAGACTTCTAAAATGTATCCTTAAAGATGAAAAAGAATTCCAGGATAAAGAATAAGGTAAAAAGCAGAAATATTGAGCAAAGAATTCGGCAAGTAAGTATTGCATCAAAACAAATCTTAACGTGTAACAAAAATGGTGATTAATCATAAGAGATAAAGAGATGAAACTATAAATCCTAAACAACACAACCATGGAAGACAAGAAAGAGTGAGTCCATTTAAATCATTCTATCTGGTACTGCGTGAAAGAAGAGTAAAGAGACTGATAAACTTTAGACTAAAAATTAGGTGTTCAAGTTAAATTTTGAACGATAACCACTAAAAGGACAGAAAAACCCTCTTCAGCTTTCAAACAATAAAGAGAGAGGTAAAAAATTTTAAATGTCAATACCTGTAACAGAATTATGAATAGAAGCAAAATCAACCTTCCTAAGCAAAACAGAAGCAGGAGGAAGGAAGAAGACAGAAGGAGAGAGCAGATTTCCAAATTAAGGCAAGGAGATGGGGGAAAAGCAAGCCAGAATAGTCAAATGGTAGCAACAAAACAGTGCAGGGGGCAGCTACAAACTCCAGTACCTTCACAGAAACATGAAAAAAAAAAACAAGGAAAAACTTTTGTGAGGGTGAGAACCAGCTTTCTAGAACAGCAGAAACTCATGAATCTGTTCAGGGTGAGACACATGCACACCAAAGGCACACGAGGGTCCTGAGCTCTAACCTCTACTTCATCTTTAGCTCAGGCAGAGATATGGGCCGCTTGGTTAAGTGCTGAATGGACACTCAACACAAAGGCAATGTGCAAAGACTGGAGAAGTAGACTTCTGTTTGTTTTACTTTTTATTTTTAGCTCCTGGCATTCAAGGAATTCTCTGACAAAACCCTTCTGGAGCCTGTGCTTCCTGCAGTGGAAGCGCAAAGTCCTAACCACTGGACTTCCAAGAAAGTCTCGATTTTGTAGATTTTAAATAAACGATATAAGACACACTCAAAGAGCTTAAAGAAACTATAAGGAACTGAAGGAAAGCAGGGAAACAATGTATGAAAAAAATGAGCACATCAATGAAAAGAAAGAACAAAAAAGGGAGCCAAGCACAGATTTGGGGGATGATAAAATCACTACCTAAAATGAAAACTTCACTAGAAGAGAGCAACAACAGATTTGGGCAGGAAGAAGAATCAGGTTACTTAAAGAACAGGTAAATAAAAATATACAGTCCAGGGAATTCCCTTGTAGCTCCAGTGGTTAAGATTCCACACTCTCATTGTCGAGGGCCCAACTGCAATCCCTAGTTAGGGAACGAAGATTCTGCAAGTAACTCAGCGTGGTGCCGCACACACACACCCAGATATACAGTCCAAAGAAGAGAAAGAAAAAAAGGGTGAGGGAAAACGAAAAGTATCTAAGGGACCCGTAGGACATCATAAAGAGGACCAAAACAATACATTATCGGAATTCCAGAAGGAAAAAGACAAGGAGATTGTCCAAGGAGTGATATTAGGGAGACGGACGAATAGGAGAACATCAACTTTAGACTCCTTCACAAAAATAGGTATTAGCAACTATCCATCCAAGTTTTTATAGTTATCACAATGGGATACAACAAACCAAGTGAAAGATGAGTCAAAATGGGGGTAAAATATTTACAATACACATGGACAGATTTTTAAAAATAGAATATACAATGAAAAAATGAAATGGGTGTTTACCTTCCCTAGTATTTTGAAACTTATCTGGAATTTAAGTGGGGATCAGTAACTATCTGATGAATGGCTGAATAAGCAGACACAGTCTCACTGGAATACAACACTTATTTTCAAAACTGAATTCACTCTCTTTGCCTGTATAGTCTCTTCTTCCTCTTGAATTCCCAAAGTAAATAACATAACTACTCCCCCAGCTGACCAACCAAATTACCCTAGAGCCCTCTATCACCTCCTCCTCCGCACACATCCTTTCTTTTCATATTCCCAGGGTCAAGATCTAACCTACACCTTTAATTAATTATTCTCTCCTATCTCCCAAAACTTGCCTCTCAACCCCGCTCCTGCTCCCACTCTCCACTGCTGCTTCCCTAGCTCTGGGCCTCCCTGCATCTGATCCAGACAAACAGACTAGACGAATAAGTAGAGCAGTCTTCAAACTGATTTCTTTCCACTTCTTACCACACACTGCTCACGGTGTTCTTGCCTGGACAATCCCAGGGATGGGGGAGCCTGGTGGGCTGCCATCTCTGGGGTCGCACAGAGTCGGACACGACTGAGGTGACTTAGCAGCAGCAGCTCACGGTAGCTTCTTCTCAAAATTCCTCAATACTCTGTCACTCCCTACTAAGAAACTAACTTAAAGCCAAAGTCCAAACACCTTAGATGAGCCTTGAAGGACGGCATTTCTCCAGATTATTTTCTAAACCCTGTTTTCCCACCATCATTCTAACCCTTCCATCCCCTTTCCTTCCAGGGACCTTGGTCTGTGGTATTTCTCCTGGTCTAAATGCTCTTCACTTCTATCTGTGCATATCCAAAACCTGTTCAGTCTTCAACAAAGCCTTCCTTGAATGCCACAGGAAATAACCTCTTCTGCCTTTGAATCCCTATAAGAACTCCAACAATCTTACTACTTTTATTGGTATATTGCTTACTTCCCCTGAGGAAAGACTCTCTTATCTACTTCGTCAATGACACTCAGAGTACCTGCCACAGACAAGGCATTCAGTAAAACCATTCTGAATGAATTGTTTGTAGTCATTAAGACTTCCGCTACACAGTCTGAACAAATTTTACATAGTACATGAAGCACACATATCTAGAGTATACACACCATGAAAGATGAGGCTACATTTACCTACAGAAACTTACGACAGGAACATGATTTATTTTTACTTCCTTTGACTTAATCTCAATCCTTTGCCTATAAGAAAAAGAACACAGAATTTCCAAGTCTCATCTTCTGGATTTCTTACGAATCTATTTTGGGAGTTATTTTTCCTATATTCACTTTTCTATCACCATGGAAACCAAGCTGAAATTAGTGTTGTTAGGATCTTTAAAAATACAACTCTATTCAGCAAGCCTTCAAATGTTCAAAAAGTCCTTTCACTGCATGGAGAACGGAAATTAGTGTAAAGTTGTATAAAAATATACCACCCCACCCACATAAAAACCATTCATCAAAGTTTAATCAACAGATTGCAAATTGAGCAAAGAAAGAGTTCGTTTCTTTTTATTCATCTTTTATAATGCTATTATGGCTACAGTTTCACTAGGACATACCTGTGTAGTTTGTAAACAGTTTTCCTCACCTCCATAGACTGTAGTAGCCATGTAAACATGAAAAATAATTTCTGTTGCATGTGGTCTGCTCACATCTATGATCAACATCCTAATATTCAACACTGAAAATACATCTTCACAACTACTGAGTTGAGAACACCAAGTGGAAGAATAACTCTATATTTGAGATGTAACTCTATATTACTTTTTAGGTTGGTAATAAGTGAAGCAAGTTCTAATTTCAGAACATCAGGCTAAAATCAGCGAGACAAAATTTCAATTCAAATTTCTTAGGAGAAAGCTAGAGAACTACATGCATCTTAATAAACTTAATAGTCAATTTTCCCTTCCAGAATGGGAAACGAACACTGTTTCCTCAGGGGAGTATCAGGAGAAGGAACTGGTTTGCTAATCCTTAAACACCAGAACCACCCTCAGCTCAACAAGAGTTTCCCAGCATGAAGAGTAAATGGAAATAAGATTAAAAGACATAAGAGCCGAATCACAGTCTCATCTTGGAGCTGCTCACTCCAGAATATACACTTGTCGGGAAACAAAGCTTCATGAGTATTTTCACATTGCTATATGGCCAGAACATTTTGAACAGACTTCAGCACTGAGGTTAAAGAAAGACTGAATGGTAATCCCGAATGCCAGAGCCTCCAGTGAAAGTCTTCTCTCTTCCCAAGTCCGGATGTTTGTAAAACAGACATCTTTGCTGCTTCTCCCAGAGAGTGTGTGTTTACTTTTCAGAGTGGAGTCCCTCCCTCCACCTCCAGAAAGGCAAATGGTCAGAAGTACCAGCTATCCTACGGAAACTCCAAATTTCAAAATTTCAGAGTCTGTCTCTCGTGATACAAAAACCCACTGTCCCCATGAGGTATACATCTGGGTCCTGTTGCATCACCTCAGGGAGAACTGAGGCAAAAGGAACCAACACGAGTTACACTGTGAGGTTATGAAAGGTCTGGTTTCTGACGCGGAGACCTCACGTTTCTGTTCCAGAACGAGAGATTAACCCTGACGAACTGGCATGTTAGCCTCTAAGCAGAGAAACATCTCAGAGTCTTCACAGTTTCAGACTCAACAATATGACTTTTGTAAGCATATTCAGTCCAACTCCTGGAAGTGAACTGCATGTGTAATGCGACTCCAACATATCTATACATCAACCAGTTTTACACACCTAACTTCGAAACTGGACAATCTCAAACCAGTTAAAAGCCAGGACTTGGTTGATGGCAGCACTGATAACTCACTATGTCAACTCTTCATTTCAAAATTTCCCCTCAAATGACAAAGATTTCCAGGCATAACAGGAGGTATTACTACAGAATATGCGAAAAGTAGGGTTGAAATTTATGTTTTGGTTTGAGGGAGAAGACTTTCTGGTAGGGATAGAAATAGTAAAATTATCACAGCCTTTGTTTCAAATGGTTATATACAAATAATATAAACTTCTAAATAAGATAATTTTTAACTGGAAACATCTACAAGCTAATTTTGAAATTGAAAGTAGTATTAAGAAGATGCGGAAATAAGCATTTCATTGATTTACTTCATTTTTATCAGTGTCTGAAAGTCTCACAGAGAGATACCAAAACTTCTTGCTGGTACGTTTCTATAAACGTCAATGGCTAAATTTAGAGGAATTCTTAACCAGGAAGAAAACTCAATCTGTTTCCAAAATAATCTACTAAAACTGTTAAATATTAGATCAGTATACCATAAAAAAAGCTGAGCACTGAAGAACTGATGCTTTTGAATTGTGATGTTGGAGAAGACTCTTCAGAGTCCCTCAGGCCTGCAAGGAGATCCAACCAGTCCATCCTAAAGGAAATCAGAGTTGAATATGCAATGGAAGGACTGCTGCTGAAGCTGAAGCTCCAATCTTTTGGCCACCTAATGCGGAGAACTGACTCTGAAAAGACCCTGATGCTGGGAAAGACCGAAGGCAGAAGGAAAAAAGGCAGACAGAGGATGAGATGGTTGGACGCCATCATCAACTCAATGGACGTGAGTTTGAGCAAGTTCCGGGAGATGGTGATGGATAGGGAAGCTTGGCGTGCTGCACTCCATGGGGTCACAAAGAGGCAGACACAACTGAGGGACTGAGCTGATACTGAAATACTGAAACTGAAAATGTGGAATCCATATATATGATCCTCAATGTTACTATTCTATAGGGTAAAATACAATGATGTGTTTTCTCTGGTTTCCTTTATTTTTAAACCATAAACCTTATAAATACATTGCAATTTCAATATTCTAACCTATAGGTTTAATTCTATCTGAAAATGGAGCTAAATTTTTAAATCAATTAAATTATAGAAAATGCATCTGTTATTTTAACATTCTCTATTTCACAATTTTATATAAGGCTAGTTTTTATATTAAAAGAAATATCACATCTAAATAAACTGATTACTAGATCACCAAGAATATAATCAGTACAGTCTTTCTTGTGAGGGGTAGTTTATCACAAAATTCTTTATAGTTATATCACTTCCTATTTGCAAAGATTTTCTTTATCCACTGCCTCAATCCTGATACCACTACCCTCAGGTCATCAGGAAAGTATTTCTTTCTACATTTCCTAGATTATGGCCTGATTCACCAAAGTTCATTCCTTACAACATTTGCCATTCTTCAAAGTTCTTTAACATTTATTAATTTCACCTCACTTAACTATCACAGTACTCTGATATTTTGAAAATGTGTTTATTACTATTTCACAAAAAGGAAACTGAAAAGGCCCAGAAAAGTTAAAGAACTTACTTAACAGCACACAGGGTACACTGTACTATTAATCAGCAACTTTTTTACCTTCAAATACACTGAAGATGTAGGCTATTTCAAAATTATGGTTTATTCCTGCTTAAGACAGTAGTTTGTCAGTGTATCCTTTTCTAGTACTTTCACAAAAGAATGGTCAGAATAGCTATACAGCCTTAATTCAAACACAGACCCCTAACCACTTAGCAGCTATGACCTTAGGTATGTTCTTAAACTCCCTCTACCTCAAGTTCCTCAACTGAAACTGTTACGAAGAGTCAATAACATAACAGTACTATAGTACTGTTACAGAACAGTACTTAGTATAACTTAGTATAACATCTGGTTCACAGAAAACATTCAATAAATACTGGCTAGTATTTTTTATTATAGTCCCAATTATTTCATTTAAAATAAAAATTCAGGGCCTTTAAAATTTTTTTATATTTTGTATTTTTACTTCTCAACATTTCTACAGTTGGATCAAACTCTACGACCTTTCCCCACATTCTCAGTATCAAGGCAAGGATGTGTCTGCTGATTTGAATGAGTCTGCTGACAGAAAGTGTTAACTGAAAAAAAATGCACAACCTAATTTTAAGAATGACACCACAGTAGCATTTCCGAGTCTCATGCATAGCAGCTTTAGCAGAGAACTCTCAGGAGACAAGTATTAAATTCATACTTTTTCTGTGCTGTATTTCAGTAAAAATCTGAGCTCTTGCATTAGGGTTAATTTAACTTAATCCTTTATATGAAATTGAATTTTAAAAAATGAATTCACAGGTTCAGAATTTCATGCGCAGAGGTGTCTGGCAGGTTGCAGTCTATGGGGTCACAAAGACACAAGCCAGGACAGAGCGAGTGACATTTTCAGATAACTAAGAGAATGTAAACCACACATATTCTATACACTAGATGGCGCTGTCACACCAAGTACAGCAGAGACTAGCCTCAACAGCGGAAAGCTGAATAAACTGTATCTACACGTGTCAAGAGATGCTTTTCCTTCTTACTGAAAGACAGCTTGTGAATGTGAATAAATCTCTTTTTTGGACAAAGGACTTGATCCAAAAAGAGAAGTGCAATAAAGATAATAAATTTACAGAATTTAAAATGACATGCAGTTTTAATTAATAAATAATAAGCTCTTTCTAGTATTATTTATCTTGTTTTTTCTGTTTTCAATTTCTCTAAATGAAATTTACAACTTAAATGTCAAATTCTGTAGTTTACTCAGGGAGAAAAGTGTCCAAACTCAAATGCACTTATTAAAAAACGATGGCCAAAAACAAATGAAGTATCAAGAGTATCTATAAAATTTTATTTATCTAAAGAAAAAAGTTTGCTTAGGATTTAAGTTAATCAATAATAGGGAGAGAGAGATGAAAGGAGGAAGAAGACAAAAAGTCTCCTGATGAATAAAATTCATGAATAAAATTCCAAGTTGGTTTCTTCATAAGACCAAGTGTTAAGAATATCTGTACATAATAACTTATACCCACAAATATGAAGACATATATTAGATGGACACTTTTCTAAGAAAATATAGAAGATAAAAACCAACCTAAGGAGAAGGCAATGGCACCCCACTCCAGTGTTCTTGCCTGGCAAATCCCATGGACGGGGGAGCCTGGTGGGCTCCAGTCCATGGGATCACTAAGAGTTGGACACGACTGAGTGACTTCCCTTTCTCTTTTCACTTTCACGCATTGGAGAAGGAAATGGCAACCCACTCCAGTGTTCTTGCCTGGAGAATCCCAGGGACGGGGGAGCCTGGTGGCCTACCGTCTATGGGGTCACACAGAATCGGTCACTNGGGCTCCAGTCCATGGGATCACTAAGAGTTGGACACGACTGAGTGACTTCCCTTTCTCTTTTCACTTTCACGCATTGGAGAAGGAAATGGCAACCCACTCCAGTGTTCTTGCCTGGAGAATCCCAGGGACGGGGGAGCCTGGTGGCCTACCGTCTATGGGGTCACACAGAATCGGTCACTTCAGTCGTGTCCGACTCTGTAAGAACCCATAGACAGCAGCCCACCAGGCTCCCCTGTCCATGGGATTTGCCAGGCAAGAGCACTGGAGTGGGGTGCTATTGCCTTCTCCAAGGAGACACTGACTAGACCTAAAAAGAAACCAATAAACAAAACCAGACCAATAATCTAAACTAGACGAATAATCAAATTATATCGATAAACTGAAATGGTACAGATTAAGTCTCCTGGGAACCAAACAGGAAAATTCTAAATTTTCAAAGAACAGGTAATTCCCATTTCTATAAATTATCTCAAGATCTTTATTTTTAAAAGGTCACGGGGCAGCGAAGTTCTCTAACTCAGGTTAGTGAACAAGTACAATATACAGACCAACATCATTAATGAACACAGATATAAAAATCATAACATCCTGACTAAGTAAAAAAGGGAATTTATTTTTAAAATATATAGCCTGGAAGTAGGGTGTGTTCCAGGAATACGGATGTTTCAGCAACCTATTTCTGTGACTAGAGTAATGATTCTAATTTTTAAAGACAGCTTCTTCATGCTCCATATGAAAGTAGACTAAACTGAGACCAGGATGTGGTACAGCGTCTTCTGCCTATGTCACCCCATCCTTTTACTTCTTCACTTTATCACATCCCCAGCTCATTTAAGCCAGAGGGAACATTAGCTGTCATCTAGTTATTCTAGAGTATCCAGGAACCGTACTTCCTTTTCAGAATTAAGGTAAACAAGACCAAGCAAACTAATAATCTCCATGGTGGTCAAGACTGCATGGCACAATGAGTGCCACACCCATTCCCCCCCACACCAGTATCCTTTTACTCCTCAACAGGACAATGCCATCTTCTACCACTTATTACAACTGAAGACAGTGAACTGATTCTTGAACTGGAAAGTCAGAGATAGGCTAAAGTAAAAGTCGCTCAGTTGTGTCCAACTCCATGTGGTCCCAAGGACTACACAGTCCATGGAATTCTCTAGGCCAGAATACTGGAGTGGGTAGCCCTCTCCTTTCTCCAGGGGACATGACCAACCCAAGGTTCGAACCCAAGTCTCCCATATTGCAGGTGTATTCTTTACCAGCTAAGCCACAAAGGAAGCCTGAGAATACTGGAGTGGGTAGCCTATCCCTTCTCCAGAGGATCTTCCAACCCAGGAATCAACCTGGGGTCTCCTGCATGGCAGGCGGATTCTTCACCAACTGAGTTATGAGGTAAGCCCTAAGATCTGCTAGAATTGAGCTGAAGTAGGATTTGAGCATAGCTGTGCAATCTAAAGTATTTGTTGTTGTTGTTCAGTCACTTAGTCATGTCCAACTCTTTGCAACCCCATGGACTGCAGCACATCAGGCTTCCCCGTCCTTCACCATTTCCCGGAGTTCGTTCAAACTCACGTCCATTCAGTTGATGATGCCATCTAAGCATCTCATCCTCTGTCGTCCCTTTCTCCTCCTGCCCTCAATCTTTCCCAGCATCAGGGCCTTTTCCAATGACTCGGCTCCTTGCATCTGATGGCCAAAGTATTGGAGCTTCACGTTTAGCACCAGTCTTTCCATTAAATATTCAGGGTTGATTTCCTTTAGGACTGACTGGATTGATCTCCGGGACTCTCAAGAGTCTTCTCCAATACCATAGTTCGAAAGCATCAATTCTTTAGCGCTCAGCCTTGTTCATGATCCAATGATATTACTGGTCCAAATTAATCTTTCAGTTCAGTCGCGAGTCGCATCCTACTCTTTGCAACCCCATGAATTACAGCACAGCAGGCCTCCCTGTCCATCACCAACTCCTGGAGTTCACTTAGACTCACGTCCATCGAGTCAGTGATGCCATCCAGCCATCTCATCCTCTGTTGTCCCCTTCTCCTCCTGCTCCTAATCCCTCCCAGCATCAGAGTCTTTTCCAATGAGTCAACTCTTCACATAAGTGGCCNGATCCAGCAGATGTTGGCAAGTTGATCTCTGGTTCCTCTGCCTTTTCTAAAGCCAGCCTGAACATCTGAAGTTCACGGTTCACGTATTGTAATTAATCTTTACATCTAAATTATTTTATAAGCAATTGTATCTTTCCATCTAAATAAAATTGAGAATCAGAATTTATAACATATGAGATTAAGAATAATTATTTTCATTTTATAAATCAAAGCCTTAAAATTAAATATAATACTATCAGATTTTAAATATTTAGGGGACAGTGAGGAAGAAAAAGAGATACTAATATGAAAACAAGAAATCGGTACGTCTAAAAGAAATTCAACAAATCATAATAATAATTTTCAAAGGTATGCAACTGCAGAATGTCCTGCCACTGGGACATTAGACAACTGAGTCAGTCATCTGACAGGATGAACACCTGTTAGGATAAACCAGAGGTGCCAGGTCCAAGCTTCATCACCTCTTCCAGACACATTTTACTAAGCTTTCCCACTTACCTTCTCCTCAGAACATACTGCCAATCCCATGTTTAAAGTAAGTAAGGACTCTGAGAAGGAGGATTCTGGGAAGATGGTGGAGAAGGAAGCACCAGGGATTTCCCAGACTCTGGCAGAATCTGATACAATTATTCTGTAACTCTGGAGTCCACTGGAGGCTTGGGACTTCCAGGGAAAGGCTTGGAGGATAAACTGCAGTGAATCGTGGTCCATCTAGCTCTCAGCACAGCAGCAGCTGCCCAGCATAGCTCCACAGCACATGCCACATACACATACACATACAGCCTGCAGGCAGCTTGTGGGAACCAGGGTGGGTAGAAGGACACCAAGCCCACAAATGAGAAAGATCCATGCTCTGAAAACTGCTGTTCCAGAAAGCAGAGGTGCCAACAGGCAGACAGTCATTGTTGTTACACCCCCATATTGCTGGAAAACCCTCCCCCACTGCCTGAAGCCACTTCCACAGAATTTTAAAGGCCAGTGCTCCTTTCCCCTCTTTTCTTTTTCGCTTTTGGGGAGCCAGATATAGACCAGGACATTCTAAAGCAATTGCATATATGGGAGAAATTAGGAAGTGACCACACACAGGTCCATGGGAAGTGAAGACTCAGGAAATACCTGAGGAGACCTTAAGTTTAAACATCGGGCTAGTCCTTGGCACACAGGGAGCCACCAAGTTTTAAAAAATAATAATAAACAAAAGCAGAGAACCTTAGGGAAGAGGGAAAATCAGATTTCCAGAGTTGCCACATTACTACTTTCATGTGACTCAGTTCAGTTCAGTCACTCAGTCACTTTGCGATCCCATGGACTGCAGCACACCAGGCCTCCCTGTCCATCACCAACTCCTGGAGTTTACTCAAACTCATGCCCATTGAGTCGGTGTTGCCATCCAGTCATCTCATTATCTGTCATCCCCTTCTCCTCCTGCCTTCAATCTTTCCCAGCATCAGGATCTTTTCAAATGAGTCAGTTCTTCACATCTGGTGGCCAAAGTACTGGAGTTTTTCAGCTTCAGCATCAGTCCTTCCAATGAATATTCAGGACTGACTTCCTTTAGGATGGACTGGTTGGTATGTGACTAGCTGCTTCTTTCTTGCTACTTTTAAGATTCAAATGTCCAAATCAACAAAAAACCACAAGGTTCACAAAGAAATATACACTATGGCTAGTTCAAAGCAAAAAAAAAAAAAAAAAAAACAACAGAAACAATCTGCAAAAAAATAGTGGATCTATTAGGAAAAGACTTTATGCCAATCACCTTAAAGATGCTCTCCAAAACCAAAGGACAATGTGAAAAAAGTAAAGAAAATGACATATGAACAAATGGAAATACCAACAAAAAGAAGCTTCTAAAAAGAAATTCTGTACCCGAAAGCACAATAATTCAGTGACTATCTCACAAGAGAGACTTAAGTGCAAATGTGCATAACTAGAAAAAGAATCAGTAAACCTGAAGTTAAGGTTTGCTCAGTGGAAATGACTGATTCTGAGGCACAGGGGGAAAAAAAAGGGTGAAGGAAGTAAATAGAGCCTAAGGGACTTGTGGGAGTCTCAGAATGAGAAAGACAAAGGGTAGAGAGAATATTTGAATACTTGCTGAAAACTTACAAAACTTGATTGATGATATAAATATAAATAGCCAAGAATCCCAACAAACTCCAAGTAAGATGAACTTCAAGAAACCCACACAAGACATATTATAACCAAACTTCCAAAGCCAAATATAATGAGAGAATTTTAAAAGTCACAAGTGAGAAGCAACTAGTCACATATAAGGAATCTCCAATGAGGTTATTAGCTATCTTATCAGAAACTTTGGAGGCCAGAAGGCAGTGGGCCAAGAAATTCAAATTTCTAAAAGAATAAAATTGTCAACCAAGAATGCTATAACTGGCAAACCACCCAGCAAAAGTGAGACATAAAATAAGACATTCCCAAATAAATAAAAATTGAACAAGTTCACTAACATCAGGCATATTTTGCAAGAAATTCTCAAGGGAGTCCTGCAGGTTTCAATGAAAGGACACTTGATAAGAATTAGAAAACATACAAACAAATAAAGACCTTAGTAAAGGTAAACACATGGGCAACCATAAAAGCTGGGATTGTGTAACAACACTTTATAATCAGTTTTTGTTTTCTACATGACTGAAGAAACTAATACTTTTTCAAAATTATAAGTCTAAAAGTGAGTACTGGAAATTTAGTCTGTAACCCTACATTTTGTTTTCTACATAATTTAAGAGACTAATGTATTCAAAAGAATTGTTAGTTTTAGAGAACACAATGTAAAAAGATGTAATTATATGATACCAACAACTGAAAGGTATGAGGATCAAGCTGTAAAGGAGCAGAACTTGTGTATGTCATTGAAGTTAAGCTGGTAAAATTAGTGTCATAGCTTTTGGATGTTAAATGTAATCCCCATGGTAACCACAAAGAAAATATCTATAGATAGATACAAAAGGAAATGAGAAAGGAATTGAAACATTTCACTACCAAAATATTAACTGAAAGCAAGATAGGACTAATACAGAAAATAGGAGCCAAGAAATCTATAATATATATAGAAAACAAATAACAAAATGACAAATAATTCTTTCTAATCAGTAATTACTATGGATGAAATGGATTAAACTTGAGTATCAAAAGACAAAGACGGATACAATGATTAAAAAAATACATGATCCAACTATAACGCTGTCTATGAGACGACTCACTTTAAATTAAAAGCACAATAGGCTATTATATAAAGAATTTCTAAAACTCAACAACCAAAAAAAGTAAACAACTCCATTCAAAAATGCAGAAAGGATTTCTAAACATTTCTCCAAAGATGATTTCAAATTAGCAAATGACAATAAATATATGAAAAGATGATGAACATTACTAATCATTAGGGAAATGAAAATTTTACTATATTCATTGGTTTGACAAAAATGTTCAAAGATATCATATGTGTGTTAGTCCAGAAACCTTGTCTCTTACCAGCGTTTGATTCCAAGTATCCAAGGGCACTATAATGGGTGTCTCTATAGACCCATCATGCCATGGATGACCCATGCTCTCTTTACTATTAGATACAAAGTCATTCGTGTCTTTAGTCAGACTGAAGAACCAGGAACCAAGGGGGTGGAAAATGGGAGTGGCACCACTTAAGTGTTACTCTCAGTAACTCACTAGCAAAATTGGTGCTTCCTGTCATCACAACTATATACTCTGCGGGCCTAGAGGTCTTAGTTCCAAAGGGAGGAATGTTTCTGCTAGAAGACACAGAACTGGAAGTTAAAAGAGTGTTGTTGAGCTCCTCTGGGTTCCTTACACCTTTAAATCAACAAGCAGAGAAGGGAATTATGCTGTTTGCTGGTATGACTGATACTCAGTGTGGGGGAAACTGGTCAACGGTACTGTGATGGAAGTAACGCAGAGTAGTCTGACTGTATGGGACCCCCCAGGGTGTCTCTTAGTATTACCATACCCCATCATAAACTAAATGGAAAATAACAAGAACCCAATTCAGACAGGACTATTAATGGCCAGACTCAGAATGAAGATTTGGGTCATCTTACCAGGTAAAGAACCACAGTCAGCTGAAGTTCTTGCTGAGAAAAATACAGAATGAGTAGTGGATGAAGGCAACTGTAACACCACCTACAACCTGACCATTCACAGAACCAAGAACTATACTTGTTAAGAGTACCTACCCCTTATTTTACTATGAATATGTTTGTGTGTAGTGTGTTTGCATGCACACAGGCATGCATGCACAAGAAGCAAATACTTTCGTTTTCTTCCCCCTCTTATTGCCTTATATGATGTAAGATGTATATCATGGTATTTAAGTATTTTTAACTTTCAGTTCAGTTCAGTCACTCAGTTGTGTCCAACTCTGCAACCCCATGAATCGTAGCACACCAGGCCTCCCTGTCCATCACCATCTCCTGGAGTTCACCAAGACTCACACCCACTGAGTCAGTGATGCCACCCAGCCATCTCATCCTCGGTCGTCCGCTTCTCCTCCTGCCCCCAATCCCTCCCAGCATCAGAGTCTTTTCCAATGAGTCAACTCTTCGCATGAGGTGGCCAAAGTACCAGAGCTTCAGCTTCAGCATCATTCCTTCTAAAGAAATCCCAGGGCCGATCTCCTTCAGAATGGACTGGTTGGATCTCCTTTACATCATAGTATTTTAGTTATGGGTTATCAAGAATAGCAACACTACCCAAGGACTTAGCATCCTTCTCTAGGAAAAGGGTTAGTGGTTGCAAGTGTATAAAAAGTAGCTAATCATGCTAGACAGAAATATGACCTTATTATTGGTTTTTTTTTTGGTGGTAAGTGTGGTTTAAGAAGTGCCAAGCTGAAAAGGGGTAGACTGTGATAGTTAATTTTATGTATCAACTTTTCGCCAAACATTATTCTAAATGTTACTGCTATTTTTTAGATAACATTAACATTTAATTCAGTAGACTCTGAGTAAAGTAGTTTACCCTTCATAGTGGAAAGGGAGAAGGGGAAGGAGAAAAGATAACCCTCCAGTCAGTTGCAGGGCTTAACAGAAAACAAGACTGACCTCCCATGAAGTAGAGGGAACTCTGACAGCACAGTGCCCTAGGACTCAAACTGCAATAGCAGCTCTTCCTTTGGTCTTTAGCCTACTCTGGAGAGTCTGGACTCATGAAATCTCTACAACCACATGAGCCAACTCCTTAAAACCTCTCTCTCTCCCCTTACAGCTATTGACACACATACACAATCCTTACACATATTGACACACACACATAATCCTTACACATATTCACATACACACACACACAATTTTGTTCTGTTTCACTACAGAACTCTGACTAATATAGCTGGTCATACTTTAAAATAAGGTTGTACTCTTTTTTATAAGGCTGATGGGTACCACAGTGTTAAAATATTGAAAATACTGTTTCACCAATGACCCACACTACTATAAGGACAGTTCTCTGCAGAGGAGAAGGGCATCAAGGCTCAGCCCCCGTGCTATAGCTTATGTCCCCTGACTGGTTATCACACTAGAGGGTCTAAATTATTAACATTGCTCCTTTTACACTATACATATATAACGATTACAAGTAACCTGAATGTTAAAGTCAAAACTATGAAACCTTTAAGAAAAAAAATTAGGACAATATCTTCATAACTTCAGAGTAGGGAAGATCATCTGAAATATGACAGGGAAACCACAAGTTGGAAGATTTATACAAATATACAGTTACATAAAATGAAGAACACAATAATCTACATACTAAAAGCAGAATAAAACTTAAAAAGCGGGCCACAGTGTGAGAGAAAGTATTTTCACTTCACATACAAAAACAACAAAGGACTAGATGCAACATAAAAAGGCTAATATCCAAAATATGTAAAGCATTTCCCTGAATGAAGAAGAAAAATATAAACAAATCTATAAAACAGAACAAGTGAAAGCTGATCTAGAGTTTAAAAAACTAGGACTCTCAAATGCCCAATAAACATTTGAAAAGATAGGCAACTGTATCAGAAATTGGGAGACTGCTGATTAAAATGCAGTGAGAGAGAACTACGTCCCCATCAGATTGGTAAAAATTAACAAGTATCAAACAACCAAGAACGTGGGAAGAATGTGGGACAACTACTGTGTCCTGCTTATGGAAGTATACATTTGTAAACCACTTTAAGTAGTTTGGCACTTGTACATCAGGTTTCATGTAAAACGAAGTTCACTGAGATGCTGTTTAAACTTAAAGCCAAAAACTGACAATGACCCCAATTTCAGACAAATGAAAGAATTGGTAAATTGCTTTTGACATATGCACACTATGAATTAATACACAGCTATGAACAAACTGAACAAAGTATATCTGTATACATCCACAGGAATAAATTTCACAATGTTAAATGAAAGAAGCAAGAAAGAATACATTCAATAATGAAGCGCAGCCTGGTTTGATGGGTGGGCTACCCACCCACCCCCAGTGACCCCTGACCTTCTTACCCTGCTCTACTCTTCCTACAATAGCGCTTACGTTCTTGGGCATCTTCTATGCGCTTTAAGAATGGGTCTTTGATTTTGGTTGCTGTTGTTCACTAGCACAGCCAAAGCACCTAAAACAGTACCTCATACATAGTACTTGCTCAGTAAATATTTGCTGAACAAATTAGAATAATTCCAATTATATAAAGCTCAAAAAAAGTAAAGCTAAATATCATATTGATTAGGAATGCATATAGACAGTAAAACTATTTAAAAGATGTAAGGTAAGAAATACTACAAAAGTAATGGTATAAGTAACCACTGGGGTAGGGAAGACAAATGCAACAACAAGAGGGACACAAGAAATTTCTCTCTTAACCTAGACTTTAAAAAGTACATAAATATGTATATAATATATATGTATAAATGTATGTGTTTTATATACATGGCTATACATAATATACTTCACAATAAGAAAAACATTGAAAAAAAATTCCATTAGCACTTCTCTGCCTAATCCTACGCTACCTTCACCCTGACTGATTTATCCATCACCACTATGACCCAATACAGGAGTCAGGTAAGAACTAAAACAGTTCCTGCTGCAGAACAGTCTAGGAATCTGACAAATTCTGAAGTTTATACTGATTGGATTATACTATTTCTTGAAATACTACTTGAAATAGGAGTCATCACATGTCAAATATTGGTCAAGAGAAAAGAATAGAAATTTTCACATCAACCAATAGGACATCAATAGGAAAAACTACTTCTAGGTGTCACCTTTCGGATATACAGATATAGACATAAATATGCCTCGCTTCAGTATGTAGGAAATATCTCAAATATACCTGTATGCTGCCAAACTCCACGTTCTCGTAATGGAAATGTGCACATTCAGCCATCTTCGGAAAGTGACCTTTAGTGAAGGGCAACCTGCAGTGGATCAAATACATGAGACAAGATCGGAACAGCTGGAATTACTAAGCCTGAGGAGGAAATAGAACAGGTCTAAGAGCTCATGCAGCAAGCAAAACGTTCGATAAGCACATGCGCATGAGCACGTATATCTACTCAAACCTCTTCAGAAACACAGAGTCAAATGGAAAGTGCACAGGTCAAAACCAAAAAATAAACTAAAATAAAAAGCATCGCTACAGTACTCTCCTGATCTTGACCCATGTCAATGGCCCTAGAAAAACTATGCTTTCGGTAAATGTTATGGAGACTGTGAACAGCCTGCTCTAAGCAGAAGCGGCATTCCCACCACAAAACACAAAACCAGCGTTTACCTGTGAATGTTGTCACAGCCCATCAGTCCTGGATTGGTGGGTCTGGATGCAGAATGAAAATTTTATCCTTGTCTTTCCTCCACTTAGGATAAAAACATAGCTATCTAACCCTTTACCAGGTGAAAAGAGGCTTTTTCTGACTAAAACTGAAACGAATACCCTTAGATATTTCACTTCAGAGTCTAACACTGGCATCCACGTCAGGCTTTCTCAAATGCAGACCTGAGAAACAGAGATATCCTAACTCAAAATACCAAAACTGACTTTTCTAAATGACTGAGAGCATGTATTAAATGTACCAAAAAAGATAGACTTGCTACTATTGATTGCTTAGACTTACTATTGATTGCTATAGACTTGCTACTATTGGATTGCTACTATTGAACAAACGGAGCCTAACAGAAAATAATATGAAAGTTATTCCAAGAACAAAATTAAAGTATATTTTTAGACATGTAATCCTCAGACCTGTTCTGCTTGCTTACAGCTGAGTCATAACAGTATTATTCAACGTATGGACAGTAAGAGCTCATTTAGTAAAAAATCTGGATAAAAGTTTTAGGAGAACTAAAGAACTGATTTTCATTTATTGGAACTCACTTAAAACTCATTGTAATATTATACTTACTTTTTCACATGTTTAACCTTCATACTGGCTGTACTGCCACATGTCTTAAGACTAAGGTCTCCAGGAATTTCTGGAACATCTGCTCCTCTGGCCTTAAAAGAACAAAGACAAAAGATTTATGACCATTCCTTTATTATGAATACATTTTAAAAAGCAGATTATAGCTCATTTTAATGGTCCTGCTAACTCCATACCAAAAGAAATACATACTTATTTAATAGCCTCTTAAAATTATATCTCTTAAAATATCTTAAAATTGCTAAGAACAAAGAAAAACAGTCACCTAAAAATATTTAACCTTACTGTAAAAGGAAAAATTTTCTGTCAAACTAAGAATTTTCATTCTCTTATAATCACATTTTGAAATTGTTATTGTATTATGTGCCTCAGCACAAATTCTCCCCTCAAAGCTCTTCGAGCAAAATAACCCTGGTTATGATGATTAATAAAAATTTAAGTGATAATGTGAACATAATTAGGAGGTCACAACATACATTCTTCACATTAATATTTGAAAGTTCCATCTATGTAATACCTCCAAACTACCCTTAGTCTGCCAGTTTTCTTAGTGATTTTTTAATTTTAGTGATACATTCAGCTGCATCATTTTAACAACAGAAACTGGAAAATCAAAAGGTTCTTCACACTCCAGAGAAAGCAAACAGCAAATCCAAATATCTATCTTAAAAAAACAAACTTATGCTCTACAATCCATGGCTTGTCACAGAAAAAAAGAAAAAACTGCTATCGCCAGTGTCAAATAATGCAGTAGGGGAGAATAATGTGGATTGAGCATTTAAAATGAGTTAAGAGGGGATTCCCAAAGAAGATAAATACACAATATAGACTACTACTTAACCTTTAAAAAGAACAAAACCTTGCCATTTGCAACAACTTAGATGGACCTTGAGGGCATTATGCTAAGTCAAGTTAAGTCAGAAAAAGACAAATACTGTATGGTCTCATCTACATGTGGAATCCAAAATCAAAGCAATACAACACCAAACCAAGCTTATAGATACAGAGAACAGACTGGTGGTTGCCAGAGGTGGGAATGGAAGACTGTAGGTGAAAAAGGTGAAGAAGTCAAAAGGTACAAACTTCCGGCAATAAAACAAAAAAGCCATGGGAACTTAACGTACATGTACAGCACAGTAACCTAATTCCTAACAGTGTCTTGGGCATCTGAAAATTGCTGAGAGAGTAGATCTCAACAGTATTCATCACAAGGAAAAAATGAAAAAAGATTTGTTAACTATGTATGGCTACAGATGTGAATCAGACTTACTGCTGTGATCTTTCACAAAGCGTACAAATATCAAATCATCAGACTTACTGTTGTGATCTTTCAGTGAACACAAATATCAAATCATACTACTGTGCACCTGAAACTAACACAGTGTTACACTTCCATTTTATATCTCAATAAAATAAAAAGGGGAGATGTATAACATCATCTCAGATTTTAAACATGTTTCTTATTTTTAAAAAAGAAAAAACTAGCCAAGTCAGATTAAATGTCAAAATCTATGACCTTTGAAAAATATGAGGTAACAATGTATGAACTTACAAGAATTAACACTGGATATATAAACACCATCAGGAACAACAGGACCCGTTTTGTCCGAGGTTTTTGTCCTTACTATGGTTAAACTTGCTATAAAGTTAACAACAGTTAAACTTCCTTAGTGTATTTATAAGGGTTGATGTTTCATCATCAATTATTCACAGAGTCTTCTTATTCTGTTCTACAGGTCTTCCAAAGGGAAAAAATGTTATTATATTCTTTAGTAATGAAATAGAACTCATTCCATCTTGCAATTACATTATGGATTCATTGAACCTTTTCATAAATCTAATATAGGATCTCAGTATTATTTTTCCTCTACTCAAGCCAGGGTTCCTTCAAACTCCTAGGCATTATTTCATCAGTGCCTCTCATCATTCTTAATCCTACCACACTAGAAAAGTATAAAATTTTAAAAATACAGCTTTAAAAAAAAAAATGAAAATAAAGGAAACAGAGAAAAGGAGTTGGCAAACTTTCTCTTAAAGGGTCAGAGGGTAAATATTTTACGTTTATGGACCACACTGTCTCTCCCACAACTCAACTATTTTACAACACAGAAGTAGCCATCTATAAATGACTTAATATAGATTCATGATAAAAAAAAATTTTACTTGCAAAAACAGGCAACCAGTAAGTTGAATTTGTCAACCACTGACCTACAACATTGACGCAGTAGTAAAATAAATCATTACCTAGTTTTTATGTTATGCTGCCCAAATTGTTGCATCATCTTTAAAGATGATGCAACAATTATTTGATATACCTGCAATTCATACAACATTATAAATCAATTGTACCTCAGTAGGAAAAAAAAATACTTTAAAGCTTGCTGATTTGGGCATTTTGTTTTGATTGAATATATGTAAGAATTCCATATTTTTCACTCTTTAGCCATAACAGAACAGAGAAGGCAATGGCACCCCACTCCAGTACTCTTGCCTAGAGGATCCCATGGGCGGAGGAGCCTGATGGGCTGTAGTCCATGGGGTTGCTACAGTCGGACATGACTGAGCAACTTCACTTTCACTTTCCACTTTCATGCACTGGGGAAGGAAATGGCAACCCACTCCAGTGTTCTTGCCTGGAGAATCCCAGGGACGGGGGAGCCTGGTGGACTGCCATCTATGGGGTCACAAAGAGTCGNCCCACTCCAGTACTCTTGCCTAGAGGATCCCATGGGCGGAGGAGCCTGATGGGCTGTAGTCCATGGGGTTGCTACAGTCGGACATGACTGAGCAACTTCACTTTCACTTTCCACTTTCATGCACTGGGGAAGGAAATGGCAACCCAGTCCAGTGTTCTTGCCTGGAGAATCCCAGGGACGGGGAGAGCCTGGTGGGCTGCCGTCTATGGGGTCGCATAGAGTCGGACACGACTGACGCAACTTAGCAGCAGCATCCATAACAGAAAAGAGAAAACTGACAAAGATTTTTTACAATGATTAGACACATAAAATGTTGGATGTGAATAAACAGCAAGCGGCACGTGAGATTCTAGTAACATGGGTGAAATTGACCATATATATTAATATGACATCCCAGACTGATGGTTATATCCATCTATTAAAACAAAAAATGAGTCCTCTAGTCAGTGATTCAACTGAAAGGACTTATACAAAATTTTGCAACAACCTGGACAACATTCTTTCGACTTCTATATCTGTGCATCAAAATTCACTTGACATAAAGAGGTCTGCTATGCTTAAATTCACATTAAAATTTCTAACATAATGGATTTATAACATTTGTTCTGTGAATTATTCATAAATTGACTCAAAATTTAACTATAAAGGAGTTTACAAAAAAAAAAGAATGTACTGGCCTGGGTTGGTAAATGGTGATGACTTTATTTGGCAGAATGAAAACTAAAATATTATCTGTCTTTTGCAAACAGGCTTTCTGTGCTAGATGGGCCATTGTTCCTAACGTACATCCAAGGATAAAATAAGGAAGCCTGCCAGGTCTATGATCCACACAGGCAGACATACTAGGGACCACACACCTCTGCAACCACAACTACTAAACAGGAGGTAGAAACGTCACACAGAGCTAAAGTCACAGGCTATCTAAATGGGCCTGACAGGAAGACTCTGCCTAAAATGGTAATAATCAGGCAAAAGAACCAATGGTCCAGGAAGCATGAGCAGATTTGAGAAAGTATTTTTGAACCAACAGTTCAACAAGTTGATGCAATCAATTGCTGAATCAACAGTTCAGACACACCTATAACCATGTAAGTTTTCTCCAGCAATATTTTCCCATAGTCCAGAAATGTCCAGGCATAAAAAGTGGTATCATTAATTCTTTTAAGAATCAGTAAACAAAATTAAAAGGAAAATACAGCACTATTCCTCAACTGTCTGATTAACATCTTCACCTACATATTATTCTTCGATAAAATAAATTTTCTTATATTTCTATTGAAAGTACCTAGCTTGAACCATTTTATTCTATTGCTCTAAATCAAAAGTTAAGAAATTTCTCCTTTAGAAAATACTCATTAAGAGGTGGATGAAACTGGAGCCTATTACACAGAGTGAAGTAAGCCAGAAAGAAAAATACCAATACAGTATACTAACGCATATATATGGAATTTAGAAAGATGGTAACAATAACCCTGTATGCAAGACAGCAAAAGAGACNTCAAAAGTTAAGAAATTTCTCCTTTAGAAAATACTCATTAAGAGGTGGATAAAACTGGAGCCTATTATACAGAGTGAAGTAAGCCAGAAAGAAAAATACCAATACAGTATAGTAACGCATATATATGGAATTTAGAAAGATGGTAACAATAACCCCGTATGCAAGACAGCAAAACAGACATAGATGTATAGAACAGTTTTTTGGGCTGTGTGGGAGAGGGTGAGGGTGGGATGATATGGGAGAATGGCATTGAAACATGTATAATATCATATGTGAAACGAATCTCCAGTCCAGGTTCGATGCATGATACAGGATGCTTGGGGCTGGTGCACTGGGATGACCCAGAGGGATGGTACAGGGAGGGAGGTTGGGGCGGGGGGTAGTCAGGATGGGGAACACGTGTACACCGTGGCGGATTCATGTTGATGTATGGCAAAACCACTCAATACTGTAAAGTAATTAGCCTCCAATTAAATAAATTTTTTTAAAAAGGAAATACTCATTAAGTACATTCATTCTTGGAAAACACAATTTTCCCAGTTTATCCGTGTTATAATCATCACTTATTTATGCTTCCAAAACATAAATCATATCAATGTCACAGAAATAGGGCCACTCATCAACAGAAAATTAAAGAGACAACAGAGGCTATGGAGCATACCACTTAATGAACATACCATGTTCATTAAAGCACCCACCATATACAATTAAACTCCTTATGCATCTATCTCCAGCAATAAACTGACTTCCTATAAGGTTGGAGAGTATACCGCAAGCTAAATATAAGCCACAAAAGAAAGCCTCGCTGGTTAAAAAAAAAAAAATACAATCTGAGAAAATTTTTAGAAGTGTCATCTGTAATAAGGAAAGTATTTGTTTCTCCACAGTCTGAACCAGTTAAACCACACAGATTAAAGGGATTCCATTTCAGGAAAACATAATTTGATACTGAAAACTTGAAAAAATAAGAATTTGGCAATGTTTTATCCTGTCTGTTTCTATGCTCCCTAACCCAGAACACACATGAACACACACCCACCCACACACAATCACACACATACACAGAGGAGTATTACCCATCCATAAATTTAAGAATGAAATCCTGCCATTTCAACAACATGAAGGAACTTTGTCCTCAAAGTGCTAAGTGAAATAAGTCAAAGACAAACACTCTCTTATATCTGGAATCAAAATAACACAAGAAATAAACACAACGAAGCAGAGGTAGATTCATAGATAGCACATGCTGGTAGTCACCAGAGGAGAGGAGGGGAGGGGAGCAGCGTGCAGGAAACAAGCGAGGTGGATGAAGAGGTACACACTTCCAGCTCTAAAACCAAGTCAGTCATGAGGATGTAACAGCATGGCTGACTACAGTTAGGGGCTCTGTATGGTGACAGGTGTTAACTAGGTTTATCCCAGTGTTCATTTTATAATGTATAAAGATATCAAGTCACTGCGTTGAACACCTGAAACCAAAAGAATACCGTAAGTCAATTATATATCAATTAAGACAAAGTAGGCAATAGAAAGGGGAAAAGCCCAAGGGTATTATAGTCTAAGAAAAGTGTACCAATAGTCTCACTTTTGTTTAAAAAAAAGAAAGAAAAGAGAGAAATGGGGAAAAAAGAGAAACGAAAACTGACAAGAATTCATTTTAATATCTGAGAAAGGATATAAAGAAGTAGGAAAATTCAGGATATTTTCCAAGGAGAAACAAACAGCTCAATCTGTCCAGAGAATGACAATTTCATTCATTCAAAAATTATTTCTTATAATTTACTATGCTGGTCACAGATGCTAAAACAGTAAACAACAGTGATAAAGTCCTCATACTCAAGGGGCTTACACCCTAACGAAAAAGAAAAGTAACAATCATAAATACTCAGTGTTTGCAAGTACCACAGAGAAAAGTCCAACAGTGTAAGACAGAGAGGAGGACAGGGCTGGAACTGCACTGGAGGTGCAAGCCAAGGCAGCCTGAAGTGTGACAACGCAGGGGGTCTGAAGGCAGAGCATGGGCAACCTGTGCAGACCCTGAAGGTAGAGCACGGGCAAGCTATGCAGACCCTGCAGGGAGAGAACTTCCCAGCTGCAGCAAATATAAATGCAAGGCCTGGAAGCAGGGGCATGCTCGGCGTATTTGAGAAAAGGCAAGGAGGACAGTGCGACCGGAGCAAAATGATCAAGGTCCTGCTTTTAAGAAAAATGAAATGAAACCATGTATAACAAGTGCAAGGTTCTGAACTTCGGGGGACCGGAATAAAGTCAGCGTTATTAAGGTAACCTGTAAAGTTAAAAAGAAGCAACTCACTTCGGGGAGAGGAAAGATGGGATTTCGTAAAAATCTGTAGTTCGTGGTTCCTACAGGACCTTCTAGTAGGAAATGAATTCTTACCAGGCTAGAGTTACGGACGTGGCAGTCACCTGTACAAAGATGACAGTGAACTTGCAGGAACAGCAAAGATCTGACAAGAAATTAACACAGACAACGCATGGGCACTGTGAACACCAACGTTCAGTGGGAGAGAGACAGGAGGGTCAACCCTTCAGGAGTGAGTGAGTGTGACTGCAGCTTGCAAGTGTGAATTTCTGTGTGTGTGTAAGAGAGAGAGAGAGAAATGGGGCGGGGGGGGTGGAGAATCGGGGGGAGGGCAGAGAGACGGAGAAAAGGGGACAGTGCGGCTGAGCGCGAGCGATGCCGACAGCACTGAGCATTAGCCTTTGTCTTCCTTTTTAATTTTTTNTATGTACCTGAAATGCTCTTCCCCGTCTCCCTCTTCACTGTCAGTCACCTGGGCTATAACTTCTGAATCCAACCAGAACACGCTGTCATCTCCCGACGCGCTACTCTCACTTTCGGTCTCCATCGTGCATTTTAGAAGTTGAAACCTCAAGGCATGGGCAAAAGCACAGCAGTGTCCAGGCTGTGCGGCTCTACTGATGTATACACAGGTATGCGGCTGGGGCGCCAGTAATAACGTGATCATGCGGGGCCACAGGCTGCTACGTGCAAGGATAATTACAGCTGAGGCAAAGACAGGAAGTCCCATGAAGCACCCTCAGTGTGTCAGACTGCTACACCTGGGACATCGGACCCCTCCCACTGCTTTAGGCTGCGTGACCTACATAACCAAACATACAACCCAAATGAAGGTGAGTTTTCACCAATTCCTATCCTTTTAATAATTATTTCTCTCTTCTCAAGCCTTCTAGCTATTAAGTTGACTTTTCTTACCCATATCCTTTTTCTACCTCAGACTTTATTATTATTTTAATTATTTTATTATTTTTTTAATTTGTATTTGATATAGCAGATTTGAAAAGCACTGTGAACCAATTCCACATAATTAAAACCTATACAATTTTCACACAACAGTAGGATACAAATTCCATTCATTCACGTTCCCCTTAAATTGAAGTACAGCTGGTTTACAATGTCATGTTAGTTTCAGGTATACAGCAGAGTGATTCAGTTATACATATGTGTGTGAGTACGTGTGTCTGTGTATTCTTTTTCAAACTCTTTTCCCTTTCAGGCTACTACAAAATTATTGAGAATAGTTCTGTGCTATACACTAGGTGTTTATTGGTTTTCTATTTTATACAGTAGGGTGTATATGTTAATCTCAACCTCCTAATTTATCCCTCCCCCTGTTTTTCTCCTTTGGTAACTATAAATTTGTTTCCTAAGTCTGTGGGTCTACTTCAATTTTGTAAATAAGTCCATTTGTATTTCTTTTTTTAGATATAAGCAATATCATATGACATTTGTCTCTGTCTGACTTCCCTCACTCAGTATGACCATCTCTAGGTCCATTCATGTTGCTGCAAATGGCATTACTCCTTCTAACTTAAGCTGAGTAATATTCCATTATATACAGGTACCACATCTTCTTTATCCATTCACTGGTCAATGGACATTCAGACTGCTTCCATGTCTTGGCTATTGTAAATAGTGCTATGAACATGGCGGTGCAGGTATCTTTTTTAACTACAGTTTTCTCCAGATATATACAGGATCATATGGAAACTCTACTTGTAGTCTTTTAAGGAACTTCCAGGCTATTTTCCGTAATAGCTGTACCAATTTACAATCTCACCAACTGCGAGGAGGATTCCTTTTTCTCCATACCCTCTCCAGCATTTATTATTTGTAGGCTTTTTGATGATGGCCAGTCTGACCAGAGTAAAGTGATACCTACCTCACTATACTTTAAATTTGCATTTCTCTAATAATTAATTAGTGATGTCAGGCATTTTTTCACATGCCTGTTGGCCATCTACATGTCTTCTTTGCAGAAATGTCTAGTTAGGTCTTCTGCCCATTTTTTGATTGGGTTCTTTTTTTTTTTTTTTAATATTGAGCTTTATGAGCTACTTGTGTATTTTATAAGTTAATCCCTTGTCAGTGGCATCATTTGCAAATATTTTCTCCCATTTTGTAGGTTGTCTTTTCATTTTGTTTATGATTTCCTCCATAAGAGGAGGAAAAAAGAATATCAGAGACATATAGGTTTCCTCCATAAAGGAGATAAGAACATACAAAGGAGAAGAGTCTCTTCAATAAGTAGTGCTCGTAAAACATTCTCTAACATGGTGTACAAAAATAAGCTCAAAATGGATTAAGGACCTAAATGTAAGACTGGACACTATAAAACCTTTAGAGGAAAACAGAGAACACTTTCTGATATCTTTTTAAATTTACCTCCTAGAGTAATGGAAACAAAACAAAACAAAAACAAATGTGACCTAATTAAACTTCTACATTTAATTTAGATTCTAAATTTAATTAATTAACTTATTTAATAAATTTAATTATAAACTAAAGTTCTATCTCTGACTTAAGAAAGGTAAACATAAAATTAGAAAGGGCTCTGGACCCAGCACAATGAGAGGCACAGTTATAGATCTCAGAGTTAAGGAGGATCACAATATACAGAGAAGAAAAGCAAGGTCCAGGGACTTGCCCCATTTTCATGCCTTCTAATATTACACCCATCTTTCCTTCCCCTCAGTAATAACTGCCATATACACCTTTGCTCAGGTATTGAAAGTGCGACACAACAGCCTGGCTTGTCCATGGCTTTTTAAAGGGAAAAAAAAAAAAAGTAAGTACCATAAATTAAAAGATGCTGACAATTACAGAAATAGAAGCATGCAACATTTTTACACATAACTTAAAATGCAGACGCATACAGAAGCAGTAAAATGACTCGCTGGGAAATGAGTGAAAAGTACAGCATCTCCAAAACCAGCAATAGCACAACTGTTACTTAAAAAACCGCCATGCTGGTACCAACCAGCCAGGTACGGATGTCTGCCTTTTACTGACAAGCTTGGTTTTGCACTAAATCTGACCAGATAAAACTTTAAAAGGCATCTACTGGGATATCCTTGAATTCTCATATTTGAAAATACAGAAAATGAACCATCCAGCTGACTTTGTTTATAAGGTACCTTTCCTTTCCACAAAACTACAATTTATATATGTGTTACTATTTTAATTTTGTTGCTCCAAAAACTATATAGTTTTAATCTACTGAGCATGTTGGTAATTCCAAAGAGATAGTGAGGAGACGGAATTAAATTTAACCCCTTCCTCATTTCATCCACTGAAATAAATTCCCAGTGGATCAAAGATTTAAATGTAAAGATAAAACCATAAAAGAAAATCATGGGAAATCTTTTGATCACTTCACTGTGAGGAAGTCCTTTCTAAATATAACTTTAAGAAGCCTTGAAACCACAAAAGACTGATACGTTTTACTACATACAAATTTAAAAATCTTCCCTAACCAAAAAAAAGTCTTTAATCATGAATAAAGTCAAATGTAATTAATTAAGTAAAAATATTTGGAACCTATCACAATGGGTTAATTTCTTATATATATATATATATATATATGTAAAAGGTGCCTATAAATCTTTAAAATCCAACAACCCAAAAGATAAATAGGCAAAAAGCATAAACAGAATAATAACAGAAAGACATGAACAAATCATAAAAACACAATAAAACGTATTTACTTCACTCAATAAAAATGAAAAAAAACCACAATAAGATGCCTTTTTAATCTATCAGGCAAAGATTTTTTAAAGTTTTAAGAAGCTGTTTGAAAGAAGATGTGGGAAAATGAATATAGTGTTGGTGGGAATATATACTGGTATAACCTCTGTGCAGGGCAATGTGGCAAAAAATCATGGGGTTTCATAGATCCTATACATCTTTCCTTCTAATCATTTATTTTACCTTTCACTCTCATGGCTCATTTACCTCCCTTCCTCAAGCACTTTCAAACATGAAAAAGTACACTATACAGAACATCATGGGCAGTCTGGCTAATGTGAAGCATCTGGAAGTCTCCTCTTCCAGTCTTGCTGTTACATCAGATTCCCACCTCTCCACCCCGCATCCCCGCTGCAGGGAGCACCTCCTTCCTCTCCTCCCAAGGTGACTTATGCACCAAGCAGTCGTTCAAGACCTGTTCTCACAGTTCTGACTGTGCTAGCAGAAGCTTTTAAAAAAAAAAAAAAAAAGTGCTTAAATTCAGAATCAACATGTGGTCGTTCTTCTTTGTTCTCTTCCTTGGTAGCTTAGAAATATCTAGCAAAAATCAGACAGAGGCAGGAAAGAAACCAAGCAGAGTGGGACCCGTGGCCACCAGAGGTTGAGAGGGCCATTCTTACAGGCCATAGCGGGGATTTAACCTTTTTTCCTGATTGGCTTAAAATCGGACCCGACTCCACTCCCACCGCAAACTTTTCAGAGCACAAGTCCCTGACCTAAATCCCAAAAGTCCCTATCAGTAGTTTAAGAACCAGCTGATTCTTCATCTTCTACTGACCAACAGACAAAGAAGTTGAGGGAAAGAGAAGCTCCCAATTCCTACAGGAAGGGGAAAAGCATTCTTAGCAACAGTTTAAGAATCCCAAAGTAGAATGCTTTTTTTTTTTCAAGAGAAAAACAATTTAAAGATATAAATCCATTAAAATGTAGAATGAATACATAGTAGAAGAATGGTTAATAATGGATGACATTTGAACATTTTATATGGTACTTTTTACATTACAGGAAAATCTTCAGTCACTGAAAATATCTTAGAAGGATTCTTGTTCAATTTTTCTAATACAATTCTTTGATACACATGTATACACTACAGGCAGACACACACTTCACATTTAGAATACATAATTTTCTGAAGAGCCATGTGGGGTGTCTATTGTAGTCATAGCTGTGAAGCATTCTGTGGACAAGCTTTGTCTACTTGGCTAGAAAATGGAACATTTCATGTTAAGAGAAGATTTTGCTTAGTAGAAACATGTATTGAGAGAGCACTAATTCTGAACTGTTCAAAAGAACTAAATGAATTTTCCAAACAAAATGGCTACCTGAATATGTCATCACAAAAATATATTCATGAAAAAAAAGAGTTTCAGTTCAAAAAGCTGATTATAAAACCTAGGGAGGGGGAACAGTTTTCAATAGAATTGGAAGTATCAATATTTTGAAGTCAGATACTCAAATCTCAACCATGCTGTTTACAAACCGTGTGGTTTGGGAGTAACTTAAATTGAGTCTCAGTTTGGTGATCTTTAAAAGAGTAATAACAACCCTGCAAGGTTAACGTATGTATTAGAAATAATGCATGTAATACAATTATCATATTGTACAGCATCGATAAGACCTGGCCCAGAAATGACTGCCATCATTTTCATCATCGTCACTGTGGTTATACAAACACTGAAGAGTAAGATATCTCAATCTGCAAACGTTTGGCTTAACTCTGTAATTTTTACCATTATTTTTAAAAGAGTAGTAATTTAATAAGTAAAAGGAAACCAAACTCAACTAAATTAAGAGGTTGTTTTCTAATTACCTGAATCCCTTTTCTGAATGTGAAGAATGCAAAATAAAAAATCAGAACTAAAAGCTTATGCATTACAAAGTGCATATAAAATTAGATCTTAAGTCAATTCAGCATGATAGTTTCAATCTTCTTAATAAGTGATATTAGGCGGAAATTTCACAAGTATATGAATAAGTTCTCTCAAAACTCAAGTGAAATGGTCTATCGTTTTAAATTAAGTTCTACATCTTTATCCAAATAAGCAAAGATTAAAGGCATACTTTCTGGTATTCAAGTTTTAAATATATACATATATAAAATGTTCATTATAAATGTAGAAAATTACTTTCAATAAATAGAATCTCAGGCTATGTTTTCACTGAATCACTACCTACCATCAATTATTACACATTCTAGAATCATCTCATATAAATAATATTGGTTGAAAAAAAATACTTCAACTGGACTCCTCCAATGCAATTTTTAACCACTGTATTTGTTTGGAATCAGTAACTATAAAAAAAAATTTTAATGGGATTCCATTATAAGAAAAATCATATTTTCAATACACACACATATAGAAAAAAACTTGGCAATCTACACAACAAAAGACTGTGGGCAATTCTTACTTTCATCTTTAAATTTATCCACAATGTTTAATTTTTAATATAAAAATGTGTTAGCTATTTCAGTTTTTAGTCTTAAATAAATTAACTTCATGAATTAAAAGATTTAGTTTCTTTTGAATAATTGAAGGCTAAGTTTCCATCTCAACATACCATAAATATCAATGAATATAATGAAAAGATATAATGATAAAAATGACATTTTATGCTGTCTCAAGCAGTATTTGCAAAATAATCAAGCTGTCTTTAAGTGTCAATTCACAATCTTCATGTTATATCACTATGCCTTTGCTGTGATAAGCAGAAACTGAACTAACCTGATGTTAGCTGAAACTCCAATACTTTGGCCACCTGATGTGAAGAGCTGACTCATTTGAAAAGACCTTGACTCTGGGAAAGATTGAGGGCAGGAGGAGAAGGGGACGACAGAGGATGAGATGGTTAGATGGCATCACCAACTCAATGGACATGGCTTTGGGTGGCCTCTGGGAATTGGTGATGGACAGGGAGGCCTGGCGTGCTGCTGTTCATGGGGTCACAAAGAGTCGGACATAACTGAGCAACTGAACTGAACTGAACTGATGTTTACTTGGTGAATTGATACACAATTCATTAAGCTACCATTTCACTATTACAAGTAGCACTGAAGTGAAACACAAAGCATCTGAAAACAGTGCTGATTTTGAGTCTATGGTTTTCATTTTAGAAATAATGTTGGATTTTTTTTTTAATTTAATGAAGACCAGATAACTCAAATTCCTTTGGTGCCACTTATTACCTGTATGAATATGGGCAATTTACTTAAGATCTCTGAAGCTCAATTTCCTCATCTGAACAGAATAAACATGCCCAATCATACTGCAATCAAAGTGATTAGATGAAACAGTATACAAAAGTACCCATGGAACACATTTGTAAATAAAAGATGCTTTAAAAATGGAAGGTATAATTGAAAATGTTTCATGAATCAAGATTTAGGATCTAGAAGAAAATGCTAAACTCCTTAGAAGAGGAAACAAAACTTTCATGAGGGCTTCTTTAAAATTACTAAAATNATACAAAAGTACCCATGGAACACATTTGTAAATAAAAGATGCTTTAAAAATGGAAGGTATAATTGAAAATGTTTCATGAATCAAGATTTAGGATCTAGAAGAAAATGCTAAACTCCTTAGAAGAGAAAACAAAATTTTCATGAGGGCTTCTTTAAAATTACTAAAATATCATTATCTCACTTGAAGAAATATCACAAATACCCAGTCAGTGCACAAACTTTTTTTTTTAACACAGTTTGTCTGAATCGGGAAGTTCACACATATTTTAGCTAATACTTTAGTTAATAATCTTGAGATTTAAGGATTTCCTCTCCTCTTTTGTTGTTACATATCTGTTGAAGAAATAAGGTCCTGTATGATCTCTAGCATTCCAGGCCTTGCTGCTTCTATCTCTCCCAGTAGTGTTGTTCTACCGGTTCCTTGAGCTCTTATTTCCTTTACAGGCATTAATTCCTAAAGGCTATATTGACTGCTTTAGTCTCATGTTTTCTGCCTTATCTACCAGCCTTCTAAAATAAACAGTATTCAAATAAACAGCAAAGTTGTAAAATGATAGAAAATGCTAAGACAAGAGTAAGCTAAGTGCCACAGATAATATATTCTTGCATGACTTCACCAGGCATAGTAGGGTAGCTCTCCAAGGTACAGCACATTAAAAAGCTTCCAGTGTTGTTTAACTTCTAACCTAGAAGGGCTCTTGCAATCTCTGCTATCAACTATGACATTCCACGTCCCTCCTACACAACCTGCCTAGGACAATGGCAATACCTGCACACATCTGAACAGTCTGTGACTAATACCAAGATGTCTGCCACCAATTAGTTCCTACTATTTTAGAGGGCAGCATAAAACCTGTGTGAACTATAAAATATTCTTAAAAGGACAGAAACATTAAAATCACTCCTATCTGAGCATGAAAAAGGAACAACTGATATTCTGGAATAAATTACCAATTACATGAAAATAGATGAACTGCAGGACTATCACATTCTAGTATATTAAGCCTAGTTCACCAGCTCTTAAACAATTGATATTAATTTGTTAGCAGGAATCAAGAGATCAAAGAAATATGTATAAGGCTGCAAAGCTGAAAAATATGGATTCATGATAATACAGAGGAATGAACATTAATAAACCTTCATGAGCTTGGAAATCCAACATGTTAGTACCAAGTAACATAGATTTGCCAAGGAGAACTAGACAATCTCCTCTCTACCCCCTTCCCTCACAAGAAAACACTGTTAACTATTTGGCCAGTGTTAAGTCAAAGAACTATTACAACAGTGAAAGATTCTACAAGTAGCAAGCATATCCACAAACTAAAAGGCATCTTTAAGTGAACAAATGGAAAAGACAATTCAGGATGCACTGATTTTTCTGCCAGCATCCAATAATATGCCAGTGATTATCACCCATTCTGTCATGTACAAATAGAAAATACAAAGAAGATAGCATACCAGCAAAACAAAAATATCACCTTAGATCACTAAAGTGATTTACTATTTTCAAAGCACTCTGACATATTTCAAAGTAAATAACACTTCAGTAAAAGAAACTAAGTGAAGGGTAGGAATTTTACATTTGAAGTAACAGATTTTAGAAAACTATAACCGTCTAAGAAAAAGCACTGAGAATTGAATTCATTATAATCTCAATAACTGCACTAACAGTAAGTAGATTAATAATAAACACAGGTGCAACACTGGGAATAAACAAACAAGACACTATGGTCATTTACAGCATTGTTTTCCAAGGAAAAAACTGAGGCTATTTCTGCAAGTGCAGCTTTAAAACAGAGATCCTCAGTCCTTTTCTCTGCCCCAAAACAGTTCAAGGATCTGCACACACACTCATTAGGAACAATGACTCATAACCTACTTAGAGATCTGTTTTGATGAACAACCATCTGAAAAGCAAATTATCTTTGAGAGTGTCAAGCTTGTTGAGCATTCAAACCTTAAGGTGAAAATTATTTTAATTAGAACTTAATTTACTTGAAATCAGCAGTGCAAAAATATATATATAAGAGGGATGGGGAGGGAGGAAGAGCTGGATGAAATGAAATCTCTCATCACCTAGGGCAAAATGAGGGCAAAAAGGAGGAGGGCGAAAAGTAAATGTCTCAACTTCTTAAAGATTAACCTGAAATAGATGAAAATAATCAACCAGAAAAACTGGGGATATCCGTCAGGGTACTAAGACCCTTCCTCGAAACATTCAGCAAATGATGCTGAAGTGACAGAAGGCTCAACTGCATAGACACAGGCTGTAAACTGATTCGGGGGTAATTCTTATGCTGCTGTTGACGTTTTTTTCTTAGGCTATTTTCTCAAAATTAAGAACATTCACCTGAATGAGTATCTGCAGCAAATGTCTATAACATGATAGTAAAGAAAAATCTGGCCAGTGGCTACTTACAGCTGAAAAGAGTGAAGGGCCAGAGAAACATTTGTGACAGGAACTGAAAATAAATATTAGCAACTTATACAAACTTCAGAGATCTCAGTACTTTCGAAGTTAGAAGTAATCTGAAGGTCTACTCTGAAGTTACCCAGGAAACTTAACTTCAGAAATGCATGTTTCCTTCTTCTGCCTTACAACTGGATGGTAAATTTTCACAGAGCATCTCATACTAATTCTAGTTACATGCTGCGACTGAAACATTGTCCCTGAATTACCCATGAGAAAACTGAGGCTTTCCCCAAAGTCAGACAACTTGTAAGTGGTACTAACCTCTTAGGTTCATTGTGAAGGAAATTTTCAAATTATTTCCTAGTCCAAGCATTCTTCTTTCTGCTTTCCCATAGCACTTACAGAAACACTTTCAAAATACTTTTAAAAATACAAAAGAAACAGGCATAAAGAGGGAGAGTGATCAACCTAAGGAACACGAGGGCAGGAGCCTGAACTCACACACTTAACCGCGAGGCCTGCCCCAAAACGGGCACCAAGTATGATCTTCCTGCTCCAACAGGTTTCTGTGAATTAGTTCACATGAGGTTGGTAAGTAGGGGTATGTGTCACTATGACTCAGACTGTATGTAACAATTTTTCCCACGTATTATGTCTTCAGCCAGGTATGTCCAGTTTAACACCAAGTACACTACCCGGGGTAGCGTGGTGGCAAAATTCGGGGGTCGGCAAACTGTACACGATGCCCACTCTGGCCGCTGTGCTGCTGGTCCACTTTGGCCCCAGCCGGTGTCCTGGGCCTTTTGCATAGTGCTTCCTCCGTCTGATGCACGTCTCCTCTGTCCCTGTGATTCAGCACTCCCAGCCCCTCATTCTGCCACTCGCTCTATCAACCATCCATCACCCTTCTTTAAGGGTAAAATTCTACATTTACTGTATTACTTCTTCATTAACTCACGATTTGACATATCTTTTAAACTGTCCTCTGTTACTAGAATCGTTGTCACTTTTATTAGTGCTCTGGGTGGAAAGCTGTACAGATTTTGAATGACTTGTGCAACCCTATTTTTTACCTTTTATTTTCAGTACAAGGTTTGTGAAATCACAAGATTTTTTAAAAAATGAATGTATCACATTACTGCAACAACAACTGAATAAAAAATGTTTTTAAAACCAGTATCAAAATTTACTACTCCATTTCAGCCGTCCTGAGTTTTACTATGAAAAAAAGATGCTACCATCAGAACCACTGGACACTTGACACAACAGAACAGCTTTTCATTCCCTACACATCTCAGGGCCCTTCTCAGAAGCCAGAAGCAGGTGCTCCTCTGAGAGCGTGTAAGAGAACCACACGAACAGGCACTACTGGGCATCAGAACAAGATGAGTAGCTTAAAAGAGACAGGTTTTTCCCCACCCCCCATATGACATACTGGATTTCTAGAGACCTGATTCTAGAATCTGCACCTGAAGTTCTTCAGCTGATTCTATTTATCTGACTGCCCAGCTATATAATGATCAGGTGGTCACATAGGAAAGCAACAAGAACAAAAACTAAAGCCCCCAAATGATTTGCTTTTACTGTCTGAAATGATCAATAATCCAAGTGAACGAATCAGCATTCCTAAATGAAGAGTATAAAAACCATTTTACTCCTGTAACTCAGAATTTATCAATTTAAATATGGAAGGGCTCGTCACAAGATGTAAGTGGTTAATAATAGGCTTGAATGAGTGAGACAGTAACATAACTATCAACTATACCCTCTAACTAGTTACCACCTCTCAATGTGGAGAAATGGAAGGAAAAGCGTGGTGTTTGTAATATATGACAAGGAGGAAGTTGTCACTTCTTGGCTCAGAGTTCTGACAACTTGAAAGAAGAAAACGCATCATCTTCTTTGGTCTTTTTTATTTCGGAATTCTTCGATCTGTTTGAGGCAATCACTTCATGGCAAATAAGTGGGGAAACAATTGAAACAGTGACAGATTTTA